>JBBPLC010000054.1:0-111115 GCA_038089535.1 Hemileccinum rubropunctum
TGTCACTTGAGAATAGCGAAAAAATGACAGCATACACACCAACAGGCAACTGAGCAATAATATGAAGTTTATTTTCTGGCCAGTCTCCGAGCGCCGAAATCGAATCCACGTAGTAGAGCAGCCTTGCCGGGGTCTCATTCTCAGTCATAGAGTCCGGCTCTTCATAGCGCGACAGGTGTTGGCTGATGGTGCTGAGGAAACCCTCTAAATCCTTGGGAAGGGAGACACTCTTGACAGTTGGTGGATCGTGTAGCTTCCACACAGCGAGATCACCAGTAACAACATGCGCGAATTTGAGCGCATTTTCCTCCTTAATCTTCATCCGCAAGCCCTCGACCACCGTATCGGAAGGCACGTCTACATAGGAGGGATGCCCGAAAACATTCTTTGTCTCATCGATAAGGAGGTACCATACTCGAGTGGCTGGCATGGTGCGGGACAGCTATGACCAGCGGAGGACTCCATTTCCCAAACATGACCAAATAACGTTTAGTCGGAGATTAAACCAGCCTTACCAGTGGCTCGGCCCGGCCTGAGAGGGCTTGGCTTAATCAACTTCCCGGCGTCAGCCCGGGCCAGCACAGCACTACCTGGTGCACGTGATATGAAACTAATGGATGTTCAAGTTGATGATGGTCAACACTGTGATGAGGCACTTCTCACCAGTTTGTGATCAGCTCCACATGTGATAGGCTTGATCAGTCTTTGTTTACCAAGAACAGCAAAAAGGTTTTGCCAAAGTATCTTGAGGATCCCTGGATGAATGAGAGGGTAAGCTCCATGGTAGTTCATACCTGTATCAAAAATTGAGCCTGTCTCCAGATGTCACCCCTGCAAACCGTGAATCAGGCCTTACACAGTCACCACCATCCTGCATTGCCTCATTTTACCTTTGCCAGTTCAAACATGCCAAGATTTTGTGCCACACTTAATCACTATATACAATGATGTTAGACCAGGCTTGTGACATGATGCCTATCAAGGCACATGGAGAAGGATGGAGAGATGTTATGCAGGGTATGGTGACATTGGGCAGAAGAAAGGTAATACAAAGAGATATCTGAACTTGTCTAACAGTGGACTGAGCAGAAGTACATCTTCATACAGTGACCTCAAAAACCCTTTCTGTTATGTGAAAATGCTGCTTTCAAGTGCAAAACACAAATGAGGATAGCTCTTCTAGGGGGATGCTCATGGAGAGATACAACAATGTCCAGAAGGGCTCAAGAGAGTTCAAGGTCAAAAGAGAATGTTGAGATAGTGGGTTCAAGGGACTTAGGGAGCTAAGGACACAAGAAAGGCATAATGTATTGTGCAGATCAAAAGTGGAGAATACATAGTGATTGACTAGGTATATATAGCACTGGTATGAGAAGATAAAAGGAATGAAATGGGACTGAAGCCAACAATTGAGACACTACCCTTAGTTTAGGGGAATGTTTCAAAGACAAAAGATGTGAGATGTAACATTTAATAGTGTGTAAAATGGGATGGGAACTAACTGTTGTAGTACTCGCTCGCTACTACACTACTACACTGGATGCTTATCTTATCAGATAGCATAGCATATCACGTGATGCCTCCCACAGCTAGGCTTAGGGTCTAGGACCGCACCTAGACTGGTCATGTGACTGATGACATCACTAGGGCCTGGAGCTATGACCTCATCAGTCTAGGCTATGACATCATCAGTGATGTCATGCCTCATGGTAACATCATGGACATCTTATATTATCCTCGTTGTATACTTCTATACCGGCCCTCACGCATACAGGGAGCCTTCCCTAAACCAACTCCTTACATATATCTGGACTGCCTAAGCTCTGCTTGTGGGTGTTCTACCCTCATTCCTGCCGGGTTATGCCATCCCGTTACGAAAGGCACTGCTATTCCCCAATTTCTCCTCCTCGCTGTTATCTATTGGGTAGATCCCACCTTGTTAATGGTTCACCCTTTGTCATTGGCACTGCCAGCTTGGAACCTTCCCACAAGGCAGATGGAGCAGCCTTGTTTGCTATTACACTAACTAGAGAGCACTTCACCTAATCTAGGCAAAGGGTGACTTCTGCAACAGTGTGGACAGTACAAGTATGGACATCCAACCAAATGTGGACCAAGACATGGCAATGAGGAAGTTGACTGTTCCAAGGTACAACATAAATGAGGATCAGAGATGAGCATGCAATAATGTGCATGAAGCCGGCAAATGCAGAGTAAGAATTTGAGAGAAAGATACAGGAGAAGTACTTGAAGAGAAACTGGCCCCTAAGGAGGAGAGGGATTCAAGTGAATAGGACTAAGGAATAGACAATGAAGGAGTGTTGTAGTATTTGCAATATGTTACTATAATACTTGGATGCTTGTCTTATCTTATTGGATAGCATCTCACATGACAATTCCCACAGCGCTCCTTAGGGTCTAGGACCACAGGACATCTGGTCATGTGACATGATGTAGAGGTCTGGAGCCATGACCTCATTGGTCTAGGCTATGATGTCATCTGACATCATACCTCATTGCTGTTGTAGTTCAGGATCTACATGCTATGTTTTTTGTTTTTATTCTTACTTTTTATACTTAATGATTATTTCTCTTTCTGAAGTCACATGACCAGTGCATGTGACCATGAGAACCCTCATGTGACCTGAGGCCTAGCCCAATGATGTCATCATGACATCATGCCTCATGTCTTTCATCTCCGTTTCCTTTCACATGAGTACACTTCTTTTTTCCCACATGGATTTCTTGCCGTACTTGTGTCCTCCTCATGTTACACTTCTTCCACCGGCCCTAAACTATTTAGGACTCAGATGACCTACCCTAAACCTATCACTAGTCACTATATAAACTTCCCCCCTTTGTCATCTACCTTTCTCCTTAGTCTTATTCATTTGAATCCCCCTTCTCCTTTGGGGCTGGTTTCACTAGAGTACCACTCTACCCTTCCTACCCTTGCATTTGCTGTCTTGACCCTTGTTACCAGGTCCTTGCTCATATCTCGTGAATGATATTTCTTGGAACAGTTACATTCCTCATTGTCAACCTTCAAGTCTTTGTACATGTCTGGCTAGATGTTTATACTCAACAAGTACACATCATCACAGAAGTTGCTGCTACCCTAGATTAAGGGTATTGTCTTAGTAGTTTGTCTCCAAAGGTTTCACTCCGTTTCAATTGCAATCTTGTTGCTACCTCATGGACTCCTCATGTTATCCTTATCTATGTATTTCCACACCAGCCCTATAGTACAGGAGCCTCCCCTAAACCTGTCTCCTTTCCTATATATATGTAGCACCCTCCTGTACTCTCTCTTTAGTTCTATTCACTTTGTCTCTTGCCTGGTTCCCCATGTCTGTTGTAGTTTAGAACCTACATGCTATGTTTTTCACTTTTTTGCACTTTTTGTACTTAACATTTCTTTTTACCTTTCGAAGTCATGTGACTAATGCACATGACCATGAGAACCCTCACATGACCTGAGGCCTAGCCCAGTGATGTCATCATGACATCATGCCTCATGTCTTTCATCTCCATTTCCATTCACACAAGTATGCTTCTTTCTTCCCACATGGACTTCTTGCCGTCCTCGTGTCTTCCTCATGTTCTGCTTCTTTATACTGGTTCTAAACTATTTAGGACTCAGCTGATCTACCCTAAACCCATCACTAGTCACTACTTAAACCCCTTGTCCTTCATCATCTACTTTCTCCTCAGTCCTATTCATTTGAATCCCCCTTCTCCCTTGAGGCCAGTTTTACTAGAGTACTATTCTTGTTCTACATCCAATCCATTACTCTGCCCTTCGCTGTCTTAGTGCACATTACAGCACTCTCGTCATCATTGTTTCCAAGTACATGCTTTACTTGGGAACTATTTACTTTCTCATTCTTGATCTCCACATTCAAGTTCACATCTGGATTGATATCTGCTGTCGTAACATTATCACTGCTGTTGATGTCGCACAATGCCTAGATTAGGTGTTGTCCTTCTTAGTTGGTTTCTAGGTTCTGTTGTAGGTTACGGGCTACAACACTACCGTTTACTGCTACATTCGTTGACTCCTTTTCCCAGACTTCATACTTACACTTTCAAGGTCATGTGACTTGGCC
The DNA here is from genome assembly GCA_038089535.1 of Hemileccinum rubropunctum. NCBI lineage: Eukaryota > Fungi > Basidiomycota > Agaricomycetes > Boletales > Boletaceae > Hemileccinum > Hemileccinum rubropunctum. The sequence continues at coordinate 4,110 of JBBPLC010000054.1, forward strand.
ATCGTTTATCTTATCTATTGTACCTTAGTGGTCATGTGCTCATTCCCACGATCAGGTGCCAGCAGGCCGCTGTTCTCTACTCTAGACCAGCCTAGATCCATGATATCACTATGACATCATGCCTCACTACTATCACATTCCTTTACATTAGACCTACCCTAGAGTACACTGCTTGGTCCGTGCACTCTCTCGTAGCAGTATATATAGGGTAGACAGTAGACTGTATTATCTCCAGTCTTAATCACTTGTCTTACCTGCCAGTCTCCTGGTACCTTCGACACCTGAGTCTGGCTCATCCCCTCTTTGCCAGCTAGCCACTGTTATCGGGCTCTGCTGTATCTATTCATCTTGGTGACACCCTCAGGAGTCCCTAGCTTGATGCTGGGTTCTCCCTTGTGGGATGGTTCTGGCCCATTGCCATTCCACTCCCATTACAGGTTCAAACCGTTTCAATGTCTGAACTGCCTGAGAGTGGGTGTTCTACCACATTCCTGCTAGGTTATGTCATCCTGTTACAAAAGGCACTCATTGTCAAACCCTTCACCTCCTTGTTGCTAGCCAATGGAACCTGCAAGGTAGAGTGGCTATTTATAGTTGTTTGCCATTCCACTCCATTACAGGAAGGAGAGTTTATATATGTAAGTATGTGAGGTTTAGGGTAGGTCATCTGAGTCCGAAATAGTTTAGGGCCAGTATAGATAAGGAAACATGAGGATACTGCAAGGAAAGCATGAGGATGGTGAGAAGTCCATGTGGGAAGTGAGAAGCGTCCTCGTGTGAAGGGAAATGGAAATGAAAGACATGAGGTGTGACATCATGATGACATCATGGGCTAGGTCTCTAGTCACATGAGGGGTCTCATGATCACATGCACAGATTACGTGACTTTGAAAAGAGAAAGAAAATGTTAAGTTTGAAATGGAAGTAAAAATGAGGAAACATAATGTGTAAGTCCCAAACTATAACAGTGTGTGGTAATGGGCACAACAACGGCAAGAGCAGAGATAGGAATTGAAGGTAAGAAAGAGTAGTACTCAAGAAGTTCCCAGCCTCTAAGTAGAAGAGGAGAACAAAATGAATAGGACTAAGGAAAGAGATGATGAAGGGGGAGGGTTTATATAGTGACTATTGATGGGTTTAGGGTAGGTCATCTGAGTCTGAAATGGTTTAGGGCCAGGTTAAATAAGAAAGCAATGAGGAGAACATGAGTACGGTAAGAAATCCATGTGGGAAGATAAAAGTGTACTTGTGAGAGAAGAGTGGAAATGAAAGAGATATGAGGCATGATGTCATAATGACATCATGGGGCTAGGCCTCAGGTCATGTGAGATGTCTCACAGTCATGTGACCTTGAAAGTAAAAGGAATACATTAAGTATGAGAAATAAAAGAAAAGTGAAAATGTAGCATGAGGTCCATAAGCTATAACACTACTCCCCATTCACCAGATTCAAGGTCTAGCCAAGAGTTGGTGAATTTGGTATAGGAGAAACTGAACAGACAGAAGAAAGAGGAATTCATTATTGGAAATGCCCTGAATAGGGCATGGGACATTGGGATTGGAAGTGTGAAAGTCATTTATGGTATCCTGTGCATGTTTTAAGTTAATGACAGGTTCATAGATATAATCCACCTCATCCCATTCTTTCCAGTGGATGAGGTACTGTGTTACGATTCACCATATTCTTTTCTTTTTCCTTCGCATTCATCTCACAACTCTTGCTTATGTCTTTGTTTCTCATGCCAACCATTGTTTACTTCTGCTCTTCTCATGATGGTCATCATGATTACTCATCCCTATCTTGCTTATCTCTTATCAGACAGCCTTGTCCTTATCTCTGATGTCATCTCTTATTTGTCATCATTCCCACTCTACTTACCCTATTTAGCCTCCTCTGACCTACCGCTATTACATAGCTTGGTCCATGTGCAGATACCCCAGGTATATAAAGGCTGATATCTCTACCTTGTATTTCCTTAAGCTAGACCTACCTGGAATAGCATCTTGTTCCCTTTTTTCGTCATCGCATCTTTAAGTCACTCGCCCTACTTTTGAGTAGGCACTTGTTGTCCCTTTTCATCTCTGGTTGTTCATCATAGCGACTTGTCATCTCCAGTTGTTTGTTATAGCGACTTGTCATCTCCAGTCATTTGTCATAGCGACTCGTCATCTCCGGTCACTCTTCTTTGCGACTCGCCCCGTTGACAAGGCCACTCCTTGGTTGACCCCCCCTTGTCTACCTCAGGAAGTCCCTGTAGGAAGTCTCTGGTAGTTAACCACACTACTCGTCCTGTCAATAGGATACCTGAGTGTTGCCTAGAACGATAAATACAATAGTAGCCCTATAATGGTGGTCAACCAGCAGAAAGAGAGAATGAGTGGTACTCAAGTATCTCAGGTCCCACTATGTGGAAGGCAAGACAAATGAATAAGACTGAGGGTACTCAGCCTACTTGTCTACCCTATATATACTACTACAGTAGAGTGCATGGACCAAGCTGTGTACTCTAGGGTAGATAAAGAAGTAAGGAACATGTGTAGTGTGAGGCATGATGTTATAGTGACACCATGGATCTAGGCTAGTCTAGGTTGACCTGTAGGCATGTGATCATGGGAACTAGCACATATCCCTGAGGTATAATAAGTAAGTTGTAATAGAAAGGCAGACTAGTCACATGATCATAAGAAGGTATCATGTGACCTCGAAAGTAGAAAGCATAAGTCTGGGTAAAGGAGAACAAGGAACGTAACAGTAAACGGTAGTGTTGTAGCCCGAACTACAACAGCCCAGATATCACTTACACAGTCATAACCCTTAGTTGTTTCAGTGCAAAACCCAAACTCTCTCATTGGGAAGCTGCAAAATGAGCACTTAGGTATATCCAAGCCACAAAAGACATAGAGCTCTGATTTGATGGGATAGAGGTTTCAATGAACTTGGATTTTCACAGGTACTCTGATGCTGGATGGTCCCAGGATCCTGACAATTCCTGGTCCACTTCTGGTTTTCTCTTTATAAGCAATCATGGTACCATCTCCTGGTCAAGCAAGCAACAAAGCATGGTTGCTCTCTCTACTACTGAATCCAAATACATTGGACTTAGCAATACTGGGCAATACCTTGCATGGCTATGCACTTTCTTTGATGAAATTGGACATCCACAGAAAGAACCAACAGAACTGTTCAGTGATAACCAAGCTGCCATAATCCTATGCTGGGATCCACAGTTCTGAGCACAAACAAAACATATTCAAAGGAAATATCATTTTGTTAGGGATGATCTAGTTGGAAAGGGAGAAGCAATAGTTTGTTATGTTCCAACTGGAGACATGGTGGCTGATATACTCACAAAACCTCTTGTGAAGGATCAACTTTGTCAAAGCAATGGGGCTATGATTATACTCAAGTGGAAGTGACAGTATTCAACCATAGTCATTCTGGATCATTCTGAAATGCACACACCAGAATAGATGTTCCAGTGTATTCCCATCAGTTCCAAGTTCCATATCAGAACCAACATTCCAAAACCACTTCCAGAATATTTGCATGCTCTTCTGGACTTCTGGACTGTAACCATTTCCAGAACTACCAGAACCACTTCAAGAAGTTTCTTGTGTCTTTCTGAACTAAGACCACTTCCAAGTTTTTCCCACACCCTTCTGAGCTCGGAACCACCAGAATCACTTCCAGAACTTTCCTGTGCCTTTCCAGACTCAGAAACACCAGAACAGTCAGAAGTGCTTCTATGGTATAAGCTTTTGTCGCTTAACCTTTTAGTGTTTGCCTTTCTATTACATCATATTATTACCTTTCTTCAGGTTCATTAACACATCATTACTGATAACATAATACAAGTATACCTCCACCCATAGTATATATATCTTGACCTCACTTACAGGCACCTCAGTTGTTTTTGCCCACCTTAGGCAGCAGCTGAGGTGAGTATTTTTTACTTGACTTATACCTTAGGCAGTGGCTGAGCATAGGGCATTCCTGCCCATTACTTAGTTTTGTCAGGAACCAATTGCAACACAGAGAAAGGTGCTACAAGACACCATTGTCATAAAGTTCAGGCACATTATTATTGTAGGCAATGAATACATTGACATCAGATTCAGGCATCAGGCACTGTCAGGCTAAGCAGAATCTTTGTCACTGGTAGTTGTATTTGCAGAGACTGATGATTTAGTTTTTTTGTCATCTTTAGTTTTCTTTCCACACAATTTCCATTCCTTTGGTGCCTGACCAGCTTTTCCACCACTGTCTTCCCAGCAGTCTTGGTCTTTGTGGCCAGGCCAACCATAGTTGTAGCAGTTACCACCAAACTTTGTCCCACGTCCTTTTCCTTTCTTTAATAATGCATCTGTTCCAAATGCTGCATCCTTGCTTAATGAAGAAGCCTTGCCTTTACTCCCACTCTGAAGTGAGTCAATCATATTCTTTCAAAACAATGTCCATAAAGTCATTGGATATGACAGATGTTTGTTGTAGTCATATCATGAAAGATAATGTGGCAAGCCCAGGGATGTATGAGCATGGTAATGACACATATACAATATTAAACAGGTCTTTGTCTGGCACCAGTTGTCTGATAGTGGCTAGATCTTTGCGAAGCATGATGATCTTTTCTATATGTGAAACAGGACTAAGACTTTTAACTGAAGATATTACCCTTATCTTAGGGAAATAGTGACTTCTGTGATAGCAACAATGGTGCAGAGTTGGGGATTGGTCCAGATGTGGACCAAGACATATAATCCAAAGGTGTCAATGGTGATGGTGCAAACATAAAACATATAACAGTATCTGGTATCAGGGACTGACAAAACTAAGTGATGGGCAGGAATGCCCTATGCTCAGCCGCTGCCTAAGGTGGGCGAAAACAACTGTATTCACCTAAGTGATGGGCAGGAATGCCCTATGCTATAGTACATTAGCTAAGAGTATAAGTCAAGTAAAAGGTACTTACCTCAGCTGCTGCCTAAGGTGGGCGAAAACGACTGAGGTGCCTGTAAGTGTAACAGGAGTGGAACGGCATCGAGCCAGAACCAAACCCAGCGGTGGTAGCCCAAGCATAGCTAGAGGTACCAGCGTGTCGCCAAGGTTGATAGATACAAGCAAAGCCCTATAATGGTGGCTAACCGGCAAGAGAAGGGATGAGTGGTACTCAAGTGTCCCTGGGTCCCACAATGTGGAAGGTAGAACAAGTGAATAAGACTGGCTAACCCAGTCGCATCGCTACCCTATATATAGTGATACCCTAAGGTGCACAGACCAAGCTGTGTACTCTAGGGTAGGTAAAGAAGTAAGGAATGTGGTAGCGGTGAGGCATGACATCATAGTGATATCATGGCTCTAGGCCAGTCTAGGTAATGAATGGCAGTCTGCTGGCACGTGATTGTGAGAGCGAGCACGTGACCACTAAGATACAATAGATAAGATATAAGAGTGGCCAAGTCACGTGATCGTGGGAATGGGTCACATGACCTCGAAAGTAGAGAAGTGAAGTCCAGGAATAGGAGTCAACGATAGAAGCAGTAAGCAGTAGTGTTGCAGCCCATAACCTACAACAGTAAGTAAGGTCAAGGTATATATACTATGGGCAGAGGTATACTCGTATTATGTTATCAATAGTGATGTGTTAATGAACCTGAAGAAAGGTAGTAATATGATGTAATAGAAGGATGAACCCTAAAAGGTTAAGTGACAAAAGGTTATACCACAGAAGCACTTCTGACTGTTCTGATGTTTCCGAGTCCGGAAAGGCGTGGGAAAGTTCCGGAAGTGATTCCGGTGGTTCCGAGCTTGGAAGGGCATGGGAAAAACTCGGAAGTGGTTCCGAGTTTGGAAAGATACATGAAACTTCTTGAAGTGGTTCCAGTGGTTCCAAAGATGCTTCCAGTTTGGAACTCCGGAAGAGTGCGGGAATATTCCGGAAGTGGTTTCGGAATGATTCGGAAGTGGTTTCGGAATGATTCGGAACAACTATGGTTGAATACTGTCACTCCCACTCGAGTATAACTGTAGTCCCATTGCTTTAATGAACTTCCAGTGTTGATCCTTCACAAGAGGTTTTGTGAGTATGTCAGCCACCATGTCTCCAGTTGGAACGTAGCAGACTATTGCTTCTCTCTTTCCAACTAGATCATCCCTGACAAAATGATATTTTCTTTGGATGTGTTTTGTTTGTGCTCGGAACTGTGGATCCTGGCATAGGATTATGGCTGCTTGGTTATCACTGAACAGTTCTGTTGGTCCTTTCTGTGGATGTCCAATTTCATCAAAGAAGGTGCGTAGCCATGCAAGATGTTGCCCAGCATTGCTAAGTCCAATGTATTTGGATTCAGTAGTAGAGAGAGCAACCATGCTTTGTTGCTTGCTTGACCAGGAGATAGCACCATGATTGCTCATAAAGAGAAAACCAGAAGTGGACCGGGAATTGTCAGGATCCTGGGACCATCCAGCATCAGAGTACCTGTGAAAATCCAAGTCCATTGAAACCTCTGTTCCATCAAATCGGAGCTCCATGTCTTTTGTAGCTTGGATATACCTAAGTGCTCATTTTGCAGCTTCCCAATGAGAGAGTTTGGGTTTTGCACTGAAACGGCTAAGGGTTCTGACTGTATAAGCGATATCTGGGCGTGTTCCAAACATAAGGTACATCAATGACCCAATGATGGTGAGGTAGGAAACTTGGTGTCCTTCAATGACCATCTCTGGAATGGTACGGTCATCATTTGGATCTGTTGCAGAGAGCTGGGAGTTGTGTGCCATAGGTGTCCAGATGGGTTTACAGGTGGACATGCCGGTATGCTCCAATACTGTGCGGGAGTACTGTGATTGGGATAGGGAGATAGTTCTGAGTTTGCAATTTCGTTTGATTTCAATTCCCAGGATGTATTTGGCTTCTCCTAGGTCCCACATTTTGAAAATGGAAGAGAGCTTCTTTTTGATAGAATCCATGAATTTCCAGGAGCTAGCAGCCAGGAGTAGGTCATCGACATAAACAACAAGGAAGCAGACCTGTCCATCTTTCCAATAAACATAGAGGCATGTCTCTGCATCCAAGCATGTGAAGCTGAGTTCTTCAAGCTTTCGATCTAGGGTCTTATTCCAGGTTTGTCCAGCTTGTTTAAGTCCATACAGGGAGCGTTGGAGCTTCCAGCAGTATCCAGGTTGGATTGGAACACCTTGCGGAGGTAGCATGTAGAGATCTTCCTCTAGCTCTTCATTCAGGTAGGCTGTTGAGACATCCATTTGGTCCAGTTCCAGGTTATGCTTTGCTGCTAGGGCAATGAGGGTATGGACTGAGTCAAGATTTGCTACTGGGGCAAATACTTCCTGGTAGTCAACTCCTTCCTTTTGAGTGAATCCACGTGCAACTATCCGAACCTTGTATTGTTCCACATTTCCATGCTGATCATGTTTGATGCGGAAGACAGGTTTGGAGGTAATTGGTGTTACTTCTTTTGGAATGAGAACAGTCTCATAGACATGGTTTGAGTTGAGACTTTGGAGTTCTTCCTCTACTGCTGACTTCCAGAGTTCTGCATCTGTTCCGGAATAGGCCTCCTTAAGTGTTCTAGGAAGGGGTTCATTAGAGTTGGACCTTGCAAAACCAGCAAATAAGAAGTCCTCTATGGATGCGGTAAATGCTCCTGGGATCCCAAGTTCACCCTCTTCACTTTCCATTTGTTTCTGTTGTAGCTCCAGTGGTTCCAGTAGTTCTGGTAGTTCTGGTGGTTCTGGTGGTACTGACTGTCTAGCACGTCCCTGTTTCTGATTTGTCTGTCTTGCAGCCTCTTCTTCCAAGGTCCATTGGTATTCCTTGTTTTTGTTTGCTGGTTGCCATGTACAGTTGCTTCTTCGTATTTCAGCAATTGGTTTGACAGGAGGCTGAGCTTGATGGGGTGCTGGCATTGGTGGAACCGGAAGGACCAGAAGAGCTGGTGGAACTGGAAGGGCCGGAAGAGCTGGAACTATAGGAGCTAGAGGAGCTGGAGGGGCTAGAGCCTGTGGGATGTCTAGGTGGAGTTGTGCAAACTGATCTGCAAGTTCCTGCATGGCAGGGCTTTCTGGTCGCTCAGGGATATCAGCTAGGGGAGGATTGTCATCTCCCACTGGTCTGGGATTTAGAGGATGATGGTCATCCTCATCTTCATGGTTGTGGTCTGGTTTGTGAAGGTGCTCTGGAACTAAGCCCTCCCACTGTCCCTCAACAGTGAGGTCTTCCCATGGAGCTGACTCAGTTCCAGAAATGGTTCCGGTCTCATCAAAAGTGACATGGCAACTAGAGATGATAGTTCGATGTTTTATGTCCAGGAGTTTGTATGCTTGTTGCCCAAAGGTGTACCCAATCATGATACACTCTCTTCCATGTGGTTGGAATTTTCCTCCTCGCTGTTCCTTTGATATAAGAGCATATGCTGGGCATCCAAAAGGTTGGAAGAAAGTTGGATCGACTTGACGATTGAAGAAAATCTGGTAAGGGATCTTGCCATCAAGTGCAGTAGTTGGACTTTGTGCAGTGATATAGGCAGCTGTGGTCATTGCATCAGCCCAGAAGGATTTTGGGAGTTTGGATTCCTCCAGCATGGTGTTCGCAAGGGTGGACAATGTTTGGTTCATCCATTCTGCTAGTCCATTTTGTTCTGGGATGTATGGAGCCGAGATTTCATGAAGTGTTCCGTCAGTTCGGAACTGCTCTTGGAAGGCTCGGTTTGTATACTCAGTCCCTCCATCACTTCTGATGAACTTGACATAGGATTCAGAGAAATCCTCCTGTCCTATTTCTGTGCGAAGGAGTGTTTGAACATCTGTCTTCCACTGGTTGTAAATTCCAAGTGCTTCATTTTTGTGTTTCATGAAATACACCCAAGGAAAGCGGCTGAAATCATCGACAATGACGATCCAAAATCTGTAACCTTCCTGGGATCTTGGAGTTATAGGGCCTCCGACATCAGTGTGGATCATTTCCAGTGGGCGAGTGGTGCAAGGTCTATCCCGGAGTTCAAAAGATAACTTTTTCATCTTTCCGAGAACACATGCTTTACAGAACATGGATGAGCCACTCAGAGTGTCTATTCCTTGTAGCTGTCCATATTTCACCATTTGTTGAATTCGGTTGATGGAAATGTGACCCATGCATTGATGTAGCAGGTTGATGTCTACAGTGGCATATGCAGCTTCTCTTTGATCATTTGGAGTGACCTTGGTGTGATATAGACCATCCTTTTGTATGGCAACAAGCACAGTGTTCTGGTCTTTCCGGATATACGTAGCACATGTTGGAATTTGCTGGAAAGGTGGTGGAAAGACCAGCAGAAGCAAGTCAGTTCACAGAGATAAGGGAAATTCGGAACTCTGGGATGAGAAGAACATTGGATAGGTCTATCTCATATTTGGTTCCAGAAATGTGTGATATGAGTGGCACTGTTCCAATTCCTATGGCCATGGTATCAGAGTTGTCTCCGAGGGTTACCGGACGGGGAGGATGGAGTGGACGGTATGTTTGGAACCAGGAGTGGTGAGGGACAATGTGTGAGGATGCCCCAGAGTCAATGATTAGTGTGTTTCTCCCACTGCTGGTGTTATTTGACTCGGACAATGAGTAGGCGTGAATGCGTTGCATTATGGACTCAGATACACATTCCCTAGTTATATTTGCAGTATCCGGAGGATCTGGGGGGCTCTCTGCTGCATTTGCCTTATCCTTTCCTTTTTCCCACTTTCTGAATCCGCCCTTCCATAGTTCCAAGACCCAGCTTTTGTATACATTGCAATCAGCAGAATTGTGAGTTGTGGAAAGATGGTGTTCACACCAAGTGGAAGCATTTGGTGGACGAGTTTTAGTCTTGGAAGTTCCAGTACAGAAAGTGGTGGCTTTCATGGCCGATTCGGAATGTCCGGAAGAGTGCAGTCGGGAGTCTTCGGAAGTGACTCGTGTTTCTATGGAATCGAAAGTAAGTTTACTTTCTTCCACAGTGTTTATAACTAAGGATTTGAACATTTCCCATTCTGGCGTCTTGGGAAGGGAATGAAGGAGAATGAAGGAGAGAACTTTGTCATCAAGAGAGTATTTCATCCCTGCGAGACGGGACTCAATTGTTCAGAGTGCAGAGATGTGTTCAGAGACTGCAGAGGTCCCATCCCATGTACTACTGAAGAGTTGTTGGAAAAGGTAGAATGCAGAGGAGATGTTAGGAGTTTCATGTAGTTTTACAAGGATGTTGAAGAGTTCCTTTGAGCTGGCCTCCTGTGTTTTCATCAGCAGGGCATCTGAGATACATAGCTGGATGATGCCGTGAGCTTTCTCATCACGTTGCTGCCATTCTCTAACATCAGAAGCGGTGACAAGGGCTGACTACACAGGCTTTACATCCAACCCTGAGACTACTGCAAAAACTTTTTCAGCCCGAAGTTTTGCCGAGATCTGAATTTTCCAGATTTCGTAATTGTTTGGTCCAGTGAGGATTTCCTCTGCACAGACAGTGTCTGAGGGAGACATGGTGCAGATGGAGTATGTGAGTTCAGAGTGAACTGGAAGTGAGTTCTGAGAAGAACTGGTGTGCACTGAGGGAAGTGCAGGATAGAGTCGAGTTATTGCCAGATGCTACCGTCAGTGTGTGCCAACAGGGCTCATAACCTGACAAAACTAAGGATGGGCAGGAATGCCCTATGCTCAGCCGCTGCCTAAGGTGGGCGAAAACAACTGTATTCACCTAAGTGATGGGCAGGAATGCCCTATGCTATAGTACATTAGCTAAGAGTATAAGTCAAGTAAAAGGTACTCACCTCAGCCGCTGCCTAAGGTGGGCGAAAACGACTGAGGTGCCTGTAAGTAAGGTCAAGGTATATATACTATGGGCGGAGGTATACTTGTATTATGTTATCAATAGTGATGTGTTAATGAACCTGAAGAAAGGTAGTAATATGATGTAATAGAAGGATGAACCCTAAAAGGTTAAGCGACAAAAGGTTATACCACAGAAGCACTTCCAACTGTTCTGATGTTTCCGAGTCCAGAAAGGCGCGGGAAAGTTCCGGAAGTGATTCCGGTGGTTCCGAGCTCGGAAGGGCATGGGAAAAACTTGGAAGTGGTTCCGAGTTTGGAAAGATACATGAAACTTCTTGAAGTGATTCCAGTGGTTCCGAAGATGCTTCTAGTTTGGAACTCCGGAAGAGTGCAGGAATATTCCAGAAGTGGTTTCGGAATGATTCGGAACAACTATGGTTGAATACTGTCAGGGACAATGATGGCAAATGCAGAGATGAGATTAGAGAAGAAAGTAGGAGTAGTACTCTAGTTAATCCCAGCCCCTAAGTAGGAGAGGAGATCAAATGAATAGGACTAGGGAAAGAGACGATGGTTTATATAGTAACTAGTGATAGGTTTAGGGTAGGTCATCTGAGTCCTAAATAGTTTAGGGCCAGGTTAGATAAGGGAACAATGAGGAAAACACAAGTACAGCAAGAAGTCCATGTAGGAAGGAAGAAGTGTACTCATGAGAGAAAGACAGAAATGAAAGAGATGTGAGATATAACGTCATAGTGACATCATGGGCTAGGCCTCAGGTCACATGAGATGTCCCATGGTCACATGCACTGGTCACATGACTTTGAAAGTGAAATGTTAAGTATGAGAAATGAAGAAAAGTGAAAATATAGTGTGAGGTCCATGAACTATAACAATATGTGCATGTACATCACCTCCTTCCTTCAGCTTAAGCTCACCCAGTTGATGTCACATCTCAGCACCAACAATGAGGGATTGCTTCTTGAAGAGAGTGCAAAGAGTGGTGAAGTATTCATGAGCAGAGGCTTTGTTTGCAAGATAAATGAAGATGAAGTTGGGGAAGGCATTTGCAATCATATGTCACATTTTCATGTCTTTCTCATCCCAGGTCACCAGATCTTTCTCATAGTCTGTGACCAATTTATCCTCAGCAGCATCAGCTGGTGTCCATCTGGATGATTTCCCAATCACCAGATTAGTGGGTTTCGCCTTGTACCCATCAAGGTACCCAGCAAGTTCTCAACTACTAGCAGTAAGTTGGAGTTGGAGACATTCCAGTGGATGTACAGTGACCTCAAAAACTGTTGCAATGTTTGGCTATTTTGGAAAGTTGGTTTTATGGCACCTGATGGTGTGGGAATTCTGCTTAGCCATAGTGGTATGAAATAGAGTATATACTACTGGCTAGCTCTGGACCCAAATATTATGTAATTTAGCCAAGTGGTTCCTGAGATATGAATATTTTAAAGTAGTTACCTTATTGCAACAGTTTTTGAGCTTTTAATTCAATAAATATAAAATGAACCAAACCAAGGTATATTTGCTTTTGTTTGGTTATATAAACATAGATACACATATAAATATCATGTCTAAGTTTGAAACAATTCACACAGCTCTTCATTTATAACCCTTATTATTATAAAACATCTTTTTTCTACTCAAAAAATCATTATCCTCTCTATGCTTGATTCTGGCCATTCTACTCATCCTATTGCAAGTACCACTGGTCTTCATGTCTCTACCACCTCTAGATTTCACTCCAAAGAGTGTTCTGATCTACAGAAGCCCACTGAAGGCTACTTATCCATGCTTTCTCCTACCAACATTCACCATGCTGTACACTCAATCTCTTCTCACAAGGCTAAGAATGCAGTCCAGGTCATCAAAGCTCTCATCAACATTATTGTTGTAGGTTTGGGCTACAATACTGCCACTTACTGTTTCATTCATTGAACTCTCCTTATCCTGGACTACTTACTGTTACTTTCGAGGTCATGTGACTTGGCCACTATCTTTTATCTTATCTATTGTACCTTAGGGGCACATGCTAGTTCCCACAATCACATGCCTACAGGTCAACCTAGACTTGCCTAGACTCATGACATCATTATGATGTCATGCCTTGTGGCTACCACATTGCCTATTCACAGGCCTGCCCTATAGTACATAGCTTGGTCCATGCACTATAGGTAGACACTATATAAAGGGTAGCACAACATCTATATTCACTAATCTTATTCATTTGTCTTATCTTCCACATAGTGGGACCTGAGTACACTTGAATACCGCTCATTCCTCTCTCTTGTTGGTTAGCCACCGTTATAGGGCTCTATCGTTATTTATCGTTCATGGCAACATTTGGGTACCCTAGCTTGATGCTAGGTTATCCTCGCTTAGGGTTAGTTCAGCCTTGTTTGCTGTTTCACTCCATTACAATTATAAACCAACCTCTTTCTGTTAGTACTGTATTCTTCACTTGAAAAAGACTGGTATAAAAGCAGTAGTCAAGTACAAACACCCTTTTCTCTTTACCAAGCATCATAAGGCTTGCTTAGACTTTGCCTATGCTCACAAAGATTGGACTGTGGATGACTAGAAAAAGGTTATATGGTCTGATGAGATCAAAATTAATTGCTTGGGGTTAGATGGATGCAAACAGGTATGAAAAAAGGCAGATGAAGAGCTTAGTAATGAAATGGTTCGAGAACTACTAGAGGAGACTTTCACCTAATCTAGGCAAATGGCGACTTTGGACTGGATATGGACTTGACGACGACGAGTGTCAAGCCAAATGTGTACGGTGACATAGAATTCAGCGACGAGAAAGTGTGCAGTTCCCAAATAGAGCATACATGTGAAATGACAAGCACACAATAACAGAGTGCGAGAGACGGCAAGGCAGAGTAAGGGTGTATTGAGTTGTACACGATGTCAATAGGAAAAAGTAAGTAAATGGAGTGGCAAACAGGTGAACCGGCCTCAAGTGGTGGAGGGGATTCAAGTGAATAGGACTAGGGAAAGAGATGACTAAGAAGTAGGGTTTATATAGTGATTAGTGATGTGTTTAGGGTAGGTTGTCTGAGTCCTAATCTAGTTGAGGGCCGGTTGAGGAGTGTGACATGAGGTAAACACACGTATGGCAAGAAGTTCCGTTGTGGGAGAAAAGAAGCATATGCGTGGGAGTAATGATGGAGATGAAAGACATGAGGCATGATGTCATGCTGACATCATTGGTCTAGGTCTCAAGTCACGTGAGAGTTCTCATGGTCATGTGCAATGATCACGTGACTTTGAAAAGTGAAAAGAAACAATAAGTCCACAAAGTGTAAAAAAAGAGAAAAAGCATAGTGTATAAGTCCCAATCTATAACAAGTGATAGATTAGTACAGGGAACTCTGAAGTTTGAAGGTGATTCCTTGATGATATAGAGCTATATGACTTGGCAGAGAGTTGACCATGCTACTGAGATTGATGGTAGGATGGATGGGGACTTCTACCTTCAAATTTTGAAGAATGAATGTAACGGAGTGGAATGGCAACGGACCATCCATCCACCTTGTGGGAAGGTTCCAAGCGGGCGGTGGTTGACGGTGAAGGGTGAACCATCAACGAAGATGGCATCTAGCCAATAGATAGTATGCCAGCGAGGAGGGAACGAGGAACGATGATGACAATGCCTGATAACAGGGGCTAACTGGCAAGAGTGTGGTAGAACACCCACAGGCAACTCAGGCAATTCAGACGTGGGGAACCAGGCAAGATGCAAGTGAATAGAACTAAGGAATGTACAGGAGGGGACTATGGTATATATATGAAGGGGAACGTGGTTAAGGGGAGGCTCCTGTACTTTAGGGCCGGTGTGGGAATACTAAGATAAGGATAACATGAGGTGTCCGTGTGGTAACCGTGAGGCATGACATCATTGATGATGTCATAGCCTAGACCGATGAGGTCAGGGCTCCAGGCCTACGATGATGTCACATCACATGACCAGTCTAGGTGCGGTCCTAGACCCTAAGCCTAGCTGTGGGGGTTGTTACATGAGATGCTATCCGATAAGATAAGCGTAACCGTCCAGTGTCATAGTGAAAGCGAGCGAGTACTACAACAATGAACTCCTGAATACCTTGAAGTTTTATGGGTTTTGTCCTTCTGATACCATTTTTCAGCAAGACAATGACTCTAAGCATACTTGCAAAAAGGTCAAGAACTGGCTAGAGGAGCAAGATTTCAGCACTATGAGGTGGCCTGCACAGTCTCTAGACCTTAATCCCTTAAAGTATCTTTAGGGTTATCTTAAAAAAAGGCTTGTAGAGGAAGAAAACCCTCCCAATGGAATTTATGAGTTATGGGATAGAATTCAAGAGAAGTGGGGGAAGATACCAGTGGAGAAATGTCAAAATTTGATTGAAAGCATGCCTAGGAGGATTGAGGCAGTGCTTAAGGCAAAGGAGGCTATACCAAGTACTTTTATACTCATTGAATTAAAAGCTCAAAAACTGTTGCAATAAGGTGACTACTTTAAAATATTCATATCTCAGGAACCACTTGGCTAAATTACATAATATTTGGGTCCAGAGCTAGCCAGTAGTATATACTCTATTTCATATCACTATGGCTAAGCAGAATTCCCACACTATCAGGTGCTATAAAACCAACTCTCCAAAATAGCCAAATATTGCAACAGTTTTTGAGGTCACTGTACCTTTTAAAGCCTTTTTTTTATCAATTCTCTGAGTCTGACTCTCTCTTGGTGGTGCTTGAAAGGGCATCAATCTCAATTACCTTTCATTTTTCACCATGTGGAGGCTGTGTGACCAGCATATGTGCTGCCTTCACTCACCAGTGAAGTAAACTCCAACTCAGCATCATTATCAATGCATGTCATCCATGCTGAGGGGCAGGCACACATTTCAGCCAGCATGGTTGCTCTTTGTCAGAACAAGGCATATCTGGTGGCAGTTTAGGCAACTGATCAGATTGGTGAGTAAGATGAAACCTTAGAATTTATGTCAACATACTTTTTATAGGAAATCAGATTTTGCTGGGTAAGGATTTGGGGCTTCTGGGGCTTCAACAGTTTGGCTTGGCCTCGACTTCCCAAAACGATGGGCCAGGCTGTCTTAGGGACTTGGGTGGAGCTCATGGCTCAGCTTGGCCCGGCCGGCTTCAGGCCGGGCCGGCACAGCACTATTCATGATACTAATCTGCTTACTGAGGACGAGAAGCTGGAGAACCTCAAAGGGAAGTATTGAAGTGGACGTGCATATTTATCTGAACAAGTAAGAGACCATATCTTCGTCATGCCGCTTGGTAATGAGCTCCCCAGGCTTAACCCCTTCTGGCCGCCTTACGGTTACCATATTGATTCCCAATGGGTATCTAGCTTCTCCAATACGCCCAGCCCAATCAAAGTCGATAAAGTGAACCGCCACGTCATCAGATGTGAGCGAGCCAAGATCGACGAGGAGATTGGTATCCCGAATGTCCCCGTGAACAAACCCCTCATTGTGTAGCATTTGCACCTCGATCTTTACTTTGTGTCGTACTTTTTCTTGGTCTGCCTCCTGGAGCTTCAGACCGTAAAGCTCCTGGTATCTCGATTTGTCCATGATGACCGCAGTCCACTCCGCAGAGACTTGAACACACTGCCGGAGCGTCGGCGCTGAACCACGGGAGCGAAGATAGTTATGTGCGGCCTCTGAATACTGCCGAGTGAATTTGACAATGCATTGGTTAGAGTTGGGCTGGTTGAGGGTGGCGGAGAAGACGAGTTTTGTTGTATCAGGCTGGGCATCATACGTGAAAGTCATTTCCACACCGTTGTCGTCATAGGATGTTAGGAACGGATATCTGCGAGCTTTCTGAAGACGAGGATTGTACCGCTTTGATGGCACTAACGCATTGGCCTCGGCTTTAACTGCATCATAGTGGGCTTGGATATTGCGAACGGCAGCCACGAGTGCATCCAAGCTGGATGCGATCGCATGTCTGGCTTTCGTTTCCCTCCAATGGGTTGACAGATCGAAGATGGGCGTGAGAGGTTCAACCCTCACACGTTCCCCATCCCATGCGGCACCGTAGAACCCCAAAAACGAACCTGCATATACCATAAACAGCAGAGCAGACAACGGATGTGAATGTGCAACATACCCATATCTACTATGAGAATGCTGGGGAAACGCGTGTCGCAGTTATAGTAGCAGAGAGGATCTTCAAGCGCTTTTTTTAGAAAGTTCCCATAGTATAAGATAGCTTGAAAGAGAACATCTCCGTGCTCATTCTTGCATTCTCGGATGGCTGCCGGCATGACGATGATAACGAGGTTTCCATCGGTCGCGAATTCAGTGCCCGGAACTTTCTGCTCGTAAAGACCAAGATCTAACTGCCTCTGGAGCACGGACTGAATCGCTGACCTCCGAGCGAGTTCCGTCGCATGCCATTCGCATCCGACATTCGCAAGCTCTTCAAGACAAGCGAACGCTCCCTGCGAAGGGGCTACTTCACACCTGTCTTTGAAGATTCCGAAAGCTTCATGAAGTAACACTAGGGGGATCGTGTCGTACTCAAACGGACGATTGCAGGTAATGGCGTGTCCTGGTCCCACAATTGTGCGAAATCGACCAGGATGAGCTAAAGATGACGGTGCCGCCTTGGAAACCTGTGTCTTAAGAAGCTTGACTGCTGATGGACAGAGGTCTGTTTCAAATTCTTCCTCGTCACGCTTGCGCTTATGCTCCAAATATTCTACGATATCATGTCACTTGAGAATAGCGAAAAAATGACAGCATACACACCAACAGGCAACTGAGCAATAATATGAAGTTTATTTTCTGGCCAGTCTCCGAGCGCCGAAATCGAATCCACGTAGTAGAGCAGCCTTGCTGGGGTCTCGTTCTCGGTCATGGAGCCTGACTTTTCATCGCGCGACAGGTGTTGGCTGATTGTGCTGAGGAACCTCTCTAGATCCTCGGCGCGTGAGACACTAACGACAGCTGGTGGATCGCGTAACTTCCACACAGAGAGTGTTGCAATATCAACGTTGGAAAATACTTGCGATCGTGTTTCTTTAATTTTCTCCAACAAGACCACAACATCAGCACCGTGAGGCAAATCGACCCTAAATGGGAGTCCGATAACATTGGACTTGTGATCGATAAGAAGATACCACAGTCGAGTGGCTGACATGGTGGGGTGCGTCTTCGTCGAACGTCGTTGAAATCCATTAACAGAAATTGCAGAAGCGTAACATGACCAAACACGGCCCGGCGCCTTTTCTTCCATAATCTTCTTCCGCAAGCCCTCGACCATCGTATCAGAAGGCACGTCTACATAGGAGGGACGTCCGAAAACATTCTTTGTCTCATCGATAAGGAGGTACCATACTCGAGTGGCTGGCATGATGCGGGACAGCTATGACCAGCGGAAGGACTCCTTTTCCCAAGCAACTCTCACATGACCAAATAACGTTTGGTCGGAGCGGTGGCTTGGCCTCGGCAATGGGCCGGGCCGTCTTAGGGGCTCAATTGGCTGCTTGGCCCGGCCTGAGAGGGCTTGGCTTAACCAGCTTCCTGGCTTCAGCCTGGGCTGGCACAGCACTACCTGGTTCATGGTTGACACTGCAATGAGGCTCTTCTCACTGGTTTGTGATTAGCTCCACATGTGACAGGCTCAATCAGTCTTAACAGCAACAAGGTTTTGCCAAAGTATCTTGGGGGTCCCTGGATGAATGAGAGGGTTAAGCTCCATAGTAGTTCATATCTGCATCAAAAATTGAGCCCATCTTCAGATGTCACCCCCTTACAAAGTCACTGCCATCCCACATTGCCTCATTCTACCTTTGCCAGTTCAAACATGCTAAGATTCTGTGCCACACTTGATCACTGTATGCAATGATGTCAGACCAGGCTGTGACATGATCCCTATCAAGGTGCATGGAGAAGGGTGGAGAGATGTCATGCAGGGTGTGGTGACATCAAGCAAAAGAAAGGTAATACAGAGGGATATCCACCATGGACAAAGAACACAAACTCTGGGGATCTGGCAGGACAAACAATGATGCTAGCTCTGCTGAAGAGAAACCTGTAGCAAGTGTCAGAGGGTGGACAACAGCATAGCTATAGTAAGGGGACAAAAGTGTGATTTGGCAAGATACTGGAGCTTGAGCTTGGTAATGTCCCCCATTGGATTCATCCATTGCATATCCCTGCATCATCCTCATCAGGCATGATTTCCCCATAAAAAGGAAAACATGGCCCCAGTCCCACCAAGCTTCTCAAGGAAAACAAAACTGGTGCCTTGTCATTGAATAAGTGTCCCAGTATTCTCCATCAAACAACACATGAAGGCAACCAGTTTGCATTCGAAACAAACAGGTCTTCTCCTGCAGCAGGTGAAAGTAGCGGAGGATCAAGAGAAATTGTGGGTACTTGGACTCGACCCGCATCTGGACAAGGAGACCTCGCAGGTGATGATTGAGCGAATTTTGAATAAGGCAGCGATCGGAGGTGTGTATGACAATGCCATCTCATACACATGATCTAATGACTCCCAATTCAGTGCGCTGTCATCTCCCTATTTAGATGCCAGTGTGAATGAATGCTACTGGACAGCAGGCAGCTCCACTTACCATATGGTTCGGGTCGCATTAGTGCTGCTGCACACTAATGTATATCCTGGGGGAGGTTTGGGACCCTTTGTTTGATTGATATCACTGACATTTGGCTTGAGCCCATCTGCTGGTTTCTCGCGCGAGTATTTTGTTACGATACATTGTAGTTGAATTCCTCACCATATTAGATGCCTAATTCTAGACATGACCCAGATTTTACCGTTTTTGTGTATCTCATGTACTATTTCCAATGCTCAAGAACTGTGGAGCGCCGTATGGCTTCGATTTGTGAGCTACTAAGCAATCGCGATCCATAGACTGCACCGTACCTGGACCTTGATCTAGAGCGATCAGCGCTCGGGCCTCCGTACTTGAAAGCTTGAACTCTATCGCCTGCTTCCATTGCAACGGTACATACACCTGTCCGACATCGCAAGCCCCAAGAAGAAGCGGCACATGTGTGCAAGAAGCATAGCATACGAGGCAAGTGTGGAGTAAGTACTGACGGGTTGTGTGAAACGCGTGGGGGTTTAACATGCGAGGAGGTATTTATTATAAAAACATGAAACCATTGCCAAGAACTTCAAGAAAAAGGACTATCCCAGCTGGCTCCCAGCCTCAGTAGTGCCGCGTCTGCGCGAATATTACCTGGCGCGTCACACGTCATACCGCGATGGGCTGCCATCACAGCGACCACCGCACGACTGCCTTCATTGGCATACGTCGGCCGAAGTGCGACTACATTCGAGTTTTGGGACTTTGATGATATCGCGTCCATCTGCCTCCGTCGATGAACCTGCAGAACGTTCACGGGGGTACATCGTGATATCCCCTGGATCCAGATCCGTTCGACGATTCGACGGTGGGTTGGGAAGTGCGGCTGCGCGCGCAAAGAAGGTATCCACCAGACTCCCACAATAAAGGGATGCATCCTGGCCGGGCAGTTCGATGCCAGCGGTTTGGTCCACGCAGTGGTTACATCCCTCGCTGCAGTCCTTGTGATGTTTCTCCGCATAACGAAGGGTTCGGTGTTCGACACATCCAGGACAAGTGCACTTGAAACCACACGTGCACCCAGATCCGGCGATGGACTTGATGGTACTAAGTGGGGGGATAATGGGGAAGTTGGGGACAGATGCCGAAGGAATGAGCCCTGCGATGATCGGAGGTAGTTCTAGACTGGCGGAAGGAACACGGCGTGACCCGTCAGATCGCTCGTCCACGCAACAGATCCCGAATGGTGGATCAGAAGAATGTTTCGCGGTAGACTCTTTCACTGGTCGATCACGGAACATTACTGCTACTTCAGCGAGGGCTTGTAATGCATAGTCCGGACATCCCCCACCAGAAGAACAAGGTTCAGTGACGGAGGGTCTTCTGCACGTACACTGCCGTACGTTTTCACAATGACAAGGATTCAGAAGGGAATCCACTGTGAGCATGTAATTAGGATTGGTCAGAGGATCACGCTCAGCTCTCGCCTCTTTGCCTTGAATTAGGAGGGGATGAAGAAGTGGTAGGCTGAAATGCGTCTGAAATTCCGTTGGGTAGGGTAGGTACGCTAGGCATGAATCGGCGGGCTACGCGCATCAGTGTCCTACCTGATTGATCTTGTTGCAGCGCACTCACGTTTCTTGTCTGGCCGAGCGGCAGGGATGGGGACTTTGTCAACAGCAGGCTGCCGGGGCGTGCAAGTGTACACGTTTTTCCTGGCGCAGTTCACGACATTTGGGACATTGAGAAACGGGGCGCCCCTTCTTCTTCACCTCGAACAATGGACGCTCTGTGTGATGGCACGAAGAAGATCTATGCCCTTTAATGCATGCTTCACTGGAGATCGCTGGTCAAAGAGAGGAACCAGTAAGCGCGGTGGTAAGCTGTGCATACCACGCAAACTTTCTTTCATTTACGAAGACCTGCAATGGCGTTAATAAAAATGATGAGCTAGCAGACTGTGAGACGAACCATGGCAGGGGACGCCTTATTCCATCAAGTTCAGTGTGGGGTGGAATGGACAGGAACTGCCAGGCCCTAAGACGGGGGGCGTCAAGTACTATGCTCTGACAGAACTCACGTGACTGACGTCAACTGCTATTCCCCTCGACTCGAGCTGACGCCGCATATCTTTGTCTTTTTGTACCAGTTTTTCAACACTCTTGACGTAACATCATGGGAAACGCGAGTCCTCTTCGGGAATTGCGTTAGAGGAATGATCCTCCTGAGCAATTTCTGCGAGTCTTCCGAGCTGGCAAACAAGTAGAGGCATATCTGCCGTTCGTCCTTGGATCTTATCTCACAGCGCCCTCCGCATTATGTCCCAAGTTGCCAAGTATGCTTCGAGCGGCATATCCGCTGGTCCATGTATGGCTCCATGTCAAATGTTCTCCTCACTATACCCTATCTCCAGGTATGAACTATCCCAGAAAAGTTCCCCGTCAGTGATGATGATATATCGGCCCGGTATGACTTGTTACATGTGACTCTTCGGCAGTTGATTCCATCAGGTCTAGAACAGTGCTCTTGCTTATTTATCCTTTCTTCCGTGAGACGGCGTATGGAAACTTCTTCTCATTACCGTGACCCCACTCTTGATTCTTGGAGCGGTGAAACGGGGAGCTTTTCCAAACCTGCTCCAGACGTGTGAATGACGTCCGGTTTCCGGTCTCCCTATCTCCACATTGGTTGTCTAACGTTCATACTACTCAGCGGACCTGTCAGTGTTTCGCCCCTTGATCATACCCTGAACTTGGCCCACTCTCATTGTCGCCATCTTTCATCTCATTTTCCCAACCTTGTCACCGCCAAACAATGCCATGTGAGCGAGCTCTGGAACTTGTGTGCCTGCCATGCGAGGACCCTTCTAATTTAGCTTATTCCTGTGGGTGCTGCTTACATACGTCACAAGCTGATCCAGCACCATGCATTCCCATCACTGGCACACAACATCTTATTACTGACTCACGACAAAGGTTCTAGCTTTTCTCAAGCCAAACGATCATCATTACCGGTCGCAAGCTATTGCTCCGCTCGCCTGCGGACTGTCTGGCACTATCAAACATGTCGCTTTACCGTGACCAATTTACGACCAGTGTAATATTAATGTCATGTAACAAGCCAGCACATTTTGCTTCCTAAGCATTCTTGAATCACATGGCCGTGTCCACGAGATTGATAGTCGGTGTGAGTGTTCGTTTGTTACACCTTGCTAAGGGCAACGCAACCGGGTGCATAACCTCGTGCAAAGAAACGTGACCTGGCGCCTAAAGTGGGGTTCTTAGTTCCCATGTGCCAAGATGATCTAGCCGTTGATTTCTCAAGGTCAACTATACATTACATGAATCTTGCACACCCTTTGAGCAAGCACAAAATCTCGGACTAGCCTATGTTTACGTCTAGGATCCAACGGCTCGATTTAAACATCCATGGGTTACTCGGTATTCTATTTTCCCATTCAAAGTATCCTCGCCAAAGTATGCGGCACCAGTGGTACCTATGTTCATTTTGACGCTCGAAAATAATTTGGGAGCAAGTGCTGCGAGGTCCATCCCAGACACGTTCGTGTTTAAACTACATCAATTGGATGAAACACGTCGTTCTCATGGCTGACAGCTCTAGCGAAACTCCAGTCGAGTGAAAATATCAATGCAATGTCAAGATGAGGCAAGAGTTTCTAGGTATGTGTGGGAGTCTTGACTAGAGGGTCTATCTTCAGACAGGGCTGAGGACGAACGTGCAGAAGTCACATCATCGACTAGATGTTGTCCCCCCAATTATGACTTACTTGTCTATAAGGTGAGCAAAAATAATGTTGGGGAGTGAGCAGGTTGCGGCCGCATAAATACCTACCAGACGAAGAGGTCTGTTGCCTCCGACCTACCTTGTGGTGTGCTTTGGCGACTTTCGGCATGTCTGTTCCTGCTGTTCTTGTACTCGGTGCACTCGCCAGGTCTGCTTCTGCGGCAGTCGCATCCACGTTCACCGCTCCCGCGGCCGCGTGCGTAGTATTGTCTTGGTGTTTCTAGCAGTCGACTGATGTGACAACCCGTCAGTCCCACTGATACGTCGTCGTTCTATGTCGGCGCGTCCAACGGAACTCTTCAAAACACCCCTGTGGTCCCCGGTGCCGTTTTTGATCGTTTCATCCAGATCTGGCTCGAAAACACCGATTACGCCCAAGCTGCTTCCCAAGAGGTCTTCCAAAACCTTTCGACACAGGGTATCACACTCACCAGCTATTATGGCTTGACCCACACTAGTGAACCAAACTACATCGGTTCCGTGGGAGGTGACTTCTGGGGATTGTACGATGATGACATGACATATATCCCAAGCAACATGTCCACCATCGTAGACCTCCTGGATCAGAAAGCCATTAGCTGGGCTGAATATCAAGAGAACATGCCGGACGATGGGTACGGTGGCTACAACTACACGAACTCGAACGGTTACACCTACTATGTCCGCAAGCACAACCCTCTTGTCATTTACGATTCGGTTGGTTTGAACACAACACGTGCCGAGCGTATCAGGAACTTCAACGATTTTGCTGTTGATGTGAGTTTCTTCATTTGGACGTTCAATCGGTGGGATCTGACCTTGGCCCAGCTTGGAAACAACACCATCCCTCAGTGGGTATTCGTCACCCCTAACCTCAGAAAGTTTGTTTTGAGTTTCTCGTATCTTCCGGAGCCACTCACTGACGGTCGCACTTAGCGATGGACACGACACGGACGTCGCCTTTGCTGCACAATGGCTGACATACTGGCTTGTCCCCTTGCTCGAGGACCCCAACTTCAACACAGACAGGACATTGATCTTGTTAACTTTCGATGAGTGAGTGAGATTTGGTAGACACAACATGACCTGTGGCCGATCATCGATTTCACAAGAAACGAAACGTACGACATCAACAACCAAGTGTACACCGTTCTTCTTGGCGGTGTTGTTCCTGAAAACATGAAGAACACCGTAGATGACACATTCTACACTCACTACTCTCTGTAAGAATCCCCTCAAAACTATTTCCCTCGTGTACTGAATGTTCTTCAGTCTCACGACAGTCCAAGCGAACTGGGACCTTGGTAACCTTGGTCGTCAAGACACTAACAAGACAGTGAACAGTGAGTGTCGTGTAGTGGTCGAAGATTACGATCCTGCTCATCTCGTCCTTCAGACGTCTTTGAGATTGTCGCGAATGTCACTGGCTACAAGAACAACGGCATGACGGGTAGCTCACAGCTGCCTCTTCTCAACCTCACTGAGACCATTCCTGGGCCATTGAACCCTCAGTACTGGATTCCTTATCTCGCGCCCAACACATCGGGAACTGGTGGTGGAAGTGGACCGACCTTTGTTGCGAACGGCACCAATACGTCGATGACCACTGCATCGGCACCTGTCAACCTGACGGCCACTAATGTTACTACGACGGGTAGTGCCGTGGGTGGTTTCGCACAGGCTAACCTCCTGGCGTCGGCTATGGGTGCTGTGTTTGCTGGTGCTCTATTGCTGTAGCTTAACATGAAATTTGAGTTTATGTTGCTTATTTGAAGGATTATGAAAGTAACGTACTTGCGCGTTGTAGCGTGCTATTGATGAAAATGATTACACATACAGGATCAATGAATGTTGCAGTTTGAAATCACCTCGAGGTGAGTTTGTTACCTACCATGATGTCGTTTGAATCCGTGGTGCTATGATTCAGACGGCCGTGGAAAAGTCGATCATGGATGCTTGTCAAGAAGTCGTTTCAGCGTTGGTCTCGCGAGTGAGAATAGGAATGGGCACTGATGCCTACGAAGCATGTGCCTCTGGATCGGTCGCCATCAATCAAAGAAAGGAAGGTTCAAGGACGACTCATCCGCCGTCATGTGAACGACTGCTGTCTTGGTCCGGTCTGAGGAAACAGGGAAGATCTGAGTGTGAGCACAGACAGCCCGGCGCGTTGTTTGGAAGAAACATTGTGGCCTTGGGGATGATCAGTGATGGGATCAGATCGGACTTGCCGAGTCGCGACTCGGACTCAGGTGATACCAACCGAAACCAGTTGCTGCTAGACGGTATTGAATCGTCGTGCAACTATTATGACCCAACTCGCAGCAAACATTCGTTGTTCACATTCTGAATCGTCAACTGTCAAGCCAGGCCAGAAAATGAGTTGGTTTCGAACTCACCGATACGCGGACTCGGGACGGCAATAAACTATCAATTTCAGCAAGACCCACGTGCACACTGGCGAGAGGGTATATCAAGGGCGGATGCGGCGTCTGTGGTTCCTTCAAGCTCAGTCCCACTTCAACATGGTGACCAAGTACTCCATCCTTCTTGGGGCAGCAGTAGGGTCTGTTTCTGCGTCAATCGCGTCGACCTTTACTGCTCCCGCTGCAGCGTAAGCCATGCGTGCCTCCACTATCATAGTCCTGACACGTTTCATAGACCTACCGACACATCCTCCTTCTACGTTGGCGCCTCAAACGGCACGCTCACCAACACTCCCGACGTGCCGGGCAAGGTTTTCGACCGCTTCATTCAGATTTGGCTCGAGAACACCGACTTTGCTCAGGCGCAGTCAAACCCCGTCTTCCAGAATCTAAGTCTCCAGGGTATCCTTCTCGCCAGCTATTATGGCGTGACTCATCCTAGTGAACCCAACTACATCGCATCAGTCGGAGGAGACTTTTTCGGATTGGGGAGCGACGACCTGACCTATATT
The DNA here is from genome assembly GCA_038089535.1 of Hemileccinum rubropunctum. Taxonomy (NCBI): domain Eukaryota; kingdom Fungi; phylum Basidiomycota; class Agaricomycetes; order Boletales; family Boletaceae; genus Hemileccinum; species Hemileccinum rubropunctum. Next base: position 30,229 of record JBBPLC010000054.1, read on the forward strand.
CCCAACAACATATCGACAGTCATCGACCTCTTGGACGCGAAGAGTATCAGCTGGGCAACCTACCAGGAAAACATGCCCACGGATGGATTCCCAGGTTACAATTTCACTAATCCTGATGGCTACACGTACTACGCGCGCAAGCACGACCCGTGTGTCATCTATGATTCAGTTGGCCAAAACAGCACGCGTATCCAGCGCATCAGGAACTTTAACGATTTTGCTGTCGATGTACGTTTGACTAGCTGTGTTCAACAATGTTGCTTAGCGAGTGTGTACAGGTTAACAACAACACCCTTCCTCAATGGTCATTTGTCACGCCCAACCTTCGAAAGTGGGTTGCTTTCTGTTTTACTAGTGCTTCGTGCTAACGTCATCGCAGTGATGCACATGATACTACCATCGAGTATGCTGGTGACTGGTTGAACTACTGGCTAGTGCCCCTGCTGCAGGACGCCAATTTCAACACCCCCAGGACATTGATCTTGTTGACGTTTGACGAGTATGTCAGTTCCTGAGCAATAAAACTCTTGTTCATATTTTTCCCCTAGGAACGAAACATATAACATCAACAATCAAGTGTTTACCCTTCTACTTGGTGGTGTTATCCCGGATAACCTTCGCAACACGACTGATGATACGTTCTATACCCACTATTCGATGTAAGATGTTGTTCGAGTTGACCAGATCTACTAGCTGACATTACTTTATCAGTCTCTCTACCATTCAAAACAACTGGTCTCTTGGCAACCTTGGCCGCCAGGACACCAACAAGACCGTTGCTAGTACGCTCTATCCCCCTGTGGTATCCTTGCATTAAACTCAAGTTACATTGCTCGCCAGATGTCTTTGCCTTTGTTGCAGATGCGACCTCATACCAGAACAACAATCTTACTACTGAAAACATCCCGTTGTTGAACCTCACAGGCACTTTCCCTGGTCCTTTAAATCCCGACGAGTATGTCCCGTATCTCGCCCCCAACACCAGCAGCGTTGGCGCTGGTGGTGGACCAACCTTTGTTGCATCCAACGTCAACACGTCCTTGAATTCGACCACTGCACCTCCCCCAGTCAACTTGTCGGCCGCATCGTCTAATTCTTCTACAACGAACGGTGCTGGAGCAGGTGCGAGGGCTAGTGTACAGGGTGTCCTTGGCATGGCGGTATTCGCCGTTGTCATTACTAGTCTATTGCTTTAATTGTGTGATGGCAGGATCAAAGTTCTGAAGAGGAATATCTATGCGAGGTTCCCCCTGTAGTGTCGTTGTTCATGAAAATGAAAGCCTTACGTTTGATCGTCTCTTACTGACGAGCTGAAACTTCAAGTTGATCAACCCAAGCGTGCGAAGATGTGAGTGATGTGGTTTCTATGGGAAAAGGTTAACGCTGATACACTTTTGACATACTATCATATCAGCGTTTACATCTACAGCTGAGCGCAACGCTAGTACGGATCAACTAATGGGTGGCTGTGCTGAATAATCGACCGATTTTTTGAGCCAATCAGGATGCGAGTTTGGCACATAAGTTTCGCGGCTAACTCAACTGCTCATTTTGCGCAACTTTCACCATGGCATCCTTCCTCCGCCATTACTCTTCTTCCGTGCCCGTCCCCTCCTCCTCCTCCTCCCCCCCTCCTTTGAACATCCCTGTCTCTTCATTTTTCCCCCTTTCCTCCAGCAAGGTCACCTGGCTCTACACCACCCTCGCCATTGTGGCCGCCCTCCTCGTCCTCGAACAGTCCGTATACAGGTACAAGAAAAAGCATCTCCCCGGCGCGACATGGACTATCCCGATCATTGGAAAGTTCGCGGATTCCATGAAGCCTACCATGGAGGGCTACAAGGCTCAGTGGGATTCGGGTGCTCTTAGTGCCATTAGTGTATTCAACATGCGAGTCGCGTCTTTGCATCTCCATTCATTGATCGTTGACGTCTTTTTTCACCTAGTTTTATTGTCATGGCTTCCTCGAACCAGTACTCGCGTAAGATATTGAACTCCCCAAATCATGCAGAGCCCTGTCTTGTTCACTCTGCAAAATCGGTTCTCATGCCTGATAACTGGTTCGTCCATGCCCTTCATTTACACGCGAACAAATCCTATAGCACTCATCCCTAGGGTCTTCCTCAATGGTAGAAGCCACGTAGAGTACCGAAGGGTCTTGAACACGCTTTTCACGCGCAAGGCACTCAGGTACGTGCCTCCCGGCTCCCGCATACTTTTTCTCATCGTTTCAAAGTATCTACATTCCCATCCAGGATGCCATCACACGTAAACACTTGAACCAGTGGCTCGCAGACGCTGCCAAGGATTCCTCACCAAAGTCAATCATGAAGACGGCGCGTGAACTCAATATGCACACATCACTTCGTGTCTTCTGTGGTAACCATATTCCTGAACAAGGCGCCATCGAGATTAGTCAGAAGTACTGGGATATCACGCGTGCCCTTGAACTCGTCAACTTCCCCTTTGCTCTCCCTGGAACTAAAGTTTACAAGGCGATCCAAGCTCGTAAAGTTGCATTCAAGTGGTTGGAGATGGCTGCTGCAAAATCCAAGATCGCCATCGCAGAAGGTGCAGAACCAGAATGCATGGTTGAGCAATGGGTCAAAGAAATGCAGGCTCCCGGTTATAAGGGCCGCAAAGATTTCAGTGACCGCGAGATGGCCATGGTCGTCTTTTCATTTTTGTTTGCCTCTCAAGACGCCATGAGCAGTGGCTTGATCTATGGTTTCCAGCACCTTGCCGACCACCCCGAGATCTTGGCCAAGATTCGCGAAGAACAATACCGCGTCCGAGGAAACGACATTGACAAGCCTGTGACTTTGGAAATGATGGACGAGATGCCGTACTTGAAGGCCTTCGTCAAGGAAAGCATGCGCGTCAAGCCTCCTGTGACTATGGTAAGATCATCTCTTATTCTCCGTCGGTCTGCTCTCGATAAAATTTGCGGCAAGGTTCCTTACAAAACCACGAAGCCGTTCCCCATCTCTTCTGATTACACGGTTCCTATCAGCAGCATGGTGATCCCTTCTTTCTACAATTCTCTACACGACCCCGAAGTATACCCCGACCATGACACGTTGATCCCAGAACGGTGGCTCGATCCCAACAATTCTGCCAACACCAACCCTCAAAACTACCTCGTGTTCGGCAGTGGTCCTCACAAGTGCATTGGTATCGATTATGCATTATTGAACACTGGACTCGTACTTGCCACAGCCAGTATGCTCACTAACTGGGAGCACCAACTGACGCCCGAGAGTGACAAAGTCCAGTATGTCTTGCGTCCCTCGTAGTTCATCTAGGTATACTGATCTAATGTGCGTCAACAGGATCATTGCAACCATCTTCCCAAAAGACGGATGCTTGCTTAAATTCACGCCCCGTCCAAAGCCCAATTGATGTGTCGCTCATGTCATGATATTGTCGTTGAACTATAGTTTTACTAATGCACCTCATTAATCTGCCGTGGTCGAATGATATCGCTTCATACTCCGCATTCCCATAGAAGACTCATCTATAATGCCAGAGGCGGAACCCAGAATCCTGGGTTAGATACGTTTGTAGACGTCTACGGATGCCTTTTTCATGCCGAGCACCCGATGCAATATGACCTCGATGCCTGATTTACAGCTATCGTTCGTCGTGGACGCCAAACGAAGAGATGAAATAATACGACCAAAAAAAGGGCTTCAGTAACATACACTACGTATCCAGTAGGGACGTGGAAGACGTCGACTAGCAACCGCAGCGTCCTTCTCAAAGTCATATGTAACAACTAAAAAGTACTGCCAGTGCCATGGCCGGGGGCACCATCTCTTTCCACGTCCGAGTTTACTCTCCGCCCGTCGGTACTTCAGTCTGGAACTTCGAACAGCTGACACTGACGAAAGTGCGCTGAGACGGACTGGTTGATCTCGTGGTTGAGCGCGGATCGCACGATCATGCCACCACAGACATAGCAAAAGTGGGTATTGCACCCGGGCGAGATGCACTGAGAGAGGGTATCAACGTCTCGTCAAGGAGGGAGAAGGCGAAACACTCACCGCCATGTGATTACATCCAATTTCTTTTTGAATCGGCGTCGTGCAATCTGTGCATCGGTTCATCGTGAGTCCCGGGCCGGGATACGCGCGAACAAGGGAGGAGGGTTCACGTACTCGGACAATGTTTCCATCCCTTTTCTTTCATCAAGCAGTCTAGCTCGGATGACCCGTCGCATGAATGTTTCGGGCCGTCGACGACGATCGTCTGCTCGCACTTTTTGCACCATACGTGGTTGCAATCACTTTGGGGACACACGATACTCGACAGCTCCGAGTAGTCTTCACGATCCACAAAGGTGGGACGTCGGCACCTGTGGGAAGCGCGTCATTTCTCTCAACACCACTAATGGGGGTTCTTAGGCGTACTGGCGACAGTGGATTTGAACGGTAAATTCGGCCAGCTCCATCTCGGTCAAGATCTGAGACTGCTCTTCGCTAACGCCGAGTTGTTCGATCAGCAACCTCGAGATCACTACAAGAAAATCATTGGCATCGCCAAAAAAACGGGGAAATAGCAAACGTTGACGCGCACCACCAGGTTGAGAATTATTCTTCGTGTCGATGGTACACATGGGACAAAATATCGGGTACCGATGTTCTTGGAGCTTGGAAGAAACAAATTCCCTCAGACAGAGCCTGCACATCGTGTGCACACAATCGTCTACTTTGGCGACGTCGTCTTCAGGCAGCTCGTCCATGCATATACTGCATTGAAATGTGGCTTGTACGTAACGTGCGAGCTCTGCCTGCTCTTGACGGAGACGCTGATCTTCGGTGTCGTATTCATTCTGGAGTTGGCGAGCGAGACGTGCATGGTCTTGTCGTTGCCGATCTTGCGAATTGAATTTATTCTTGAGTTGACGAGCGAGCCGTGCTTGCTCTTGACGGAGCCGCCGATCTTCCCAATCGAATTCATCTTGGAGCTGGTTGGCGAGGTCCACGGACTGAAACCAAAGATCGTCCGAGTCTGCGCTGAATTCGTTTTCGAGGTCAAATTCCTCGTAGCTCGGAGGCATTTTAAAAGGAACTGGTGGTGGGTTCTGGGCAAAGATACTTGGCGCCCCGGCGCTACCTAAGTGCGGAGGTGGACGAACAGAATGGACAGGTTTTACAGGAGTCAGGGACGGGGTATTAATAGAACGATTATGCGTGCCAGAAGTCCGAGAAGGACCGGCGGCAGCGTGGCTAATCAAGCCAAATGAGCGCCGTGGCGGAAACGCTGCCAGAGGCATGGAAGCCTCATGTTTCGCTTTCGCCTGTTCTTGTCGTATAGAAACTCGGATACGATCAGCCTCCGACTCGAGCTGCTTTTTTTCAGAGTCAAGTTTCTTGCTTTCGCCTTTGACCTCTGAGATCTGTGCACGAAGGTCGAGTATAGCCAAGCTGGCCCGGATGATGGCCGCCTCGTGGTCCTTGCGTCGATGCCTCGCGACATACATGTGGGCCGAGCAATTCGCAAGAAGCTGAGCTTGCCACTGGAAGTCGGACGAGTCGAACATGCCCTCGTCCATCGTGGGCAAGGCAACACTCAGAGTGCGAGCTGTACTTTCTATCGAGGTACTAAACGATAGGCCAGCTCCGTGAGGATGAGAGGGACGAGGGTGGGAGTCGAAGACGACGAAAGCTGGGTGATGCGCATCAGTATTTGGGTTGGCAGACTTGAAACAAGCGATAATTTCTGGTGGACGCGTAATGATCATTACAGCCGATTTCTCCGTACTTTTCATGTTTCTGGGAGAAAAGAAAAAAGGGGCGACGGTTTAGTTCCGGTCGAGACATACATGTGATGCACGCAACTGGAGGAGATGATGAAAGTATTTTGGCCGGGGGCGACCATACTCGGTAGACACGAGTTTGAGGGATCTGCTAAAGATTGGGAGGTTGTGGATGTCATCGGCCTCTAGATGCATATCACTAGACCATCCAGCACAAATGGCAACGATTTCCTGGGACCGATCCCATCATTGACTGTATGCCACAGCAGGGAAGCGCACACTCACCTCGCTAATATCCCTCGTACTCAGCTCATCCAAGAGATCAGCGAGATTTCTCTTGTTTTGCTCGATTCGAAATGCAATCCTGGCAAAGTTGAACGCAGCAAGGCCACACGCAGAGACACTTTGTGCTCTGAATTGACTGGTACCCTCGAAAGAAACGCTGTGATCATTTCCGCGTTCCAAAACTTGGGTACTCATGCGCATGTCATTCCGAACTCGACCAGCACTGGGACCATCGAGCTGGTACCTGTTCGACCTTGGAAGTTGAGACATACTGTACAACTGCTTGATGGAAGAGTGACAATGGTGGCGATAATCGGTAATTTATGAATAAAGGGGATGATCGATGAGCGTTCGGCGCTGAGCCCCCTTTTCTGCGCTACAAGTGAGCGTAATCGTAAACAACAAGCACCACTCAAAGCGTACATAGTACAGTCCGCATAAAGGGCAAGGTTAGAGAGAAATGCGAAAAAAAAGACTAATAAACTAACCCCAAGTAACTAACGTGACGGTGCGATGAGACATGTCACCTTGAACTGATGGGTAGACTACATAAAAGTAGATAATCCAGGTACAACAGAAAATGTGAAAAGCATAAATCCAGAGCATGAGAACGTGCACTCGGAAATGAATAAAAAAATATTGTCTGACTATACGACGCCTAGCACGACCGTGGCTCTTAAGCTAAGTTCCCTGGGTGCAGGCACAGGGGACTTGACGGGCTGTCCATCGGCACCTACCTCGCCCATCTCTTCTGATCGCAACGAACTCGACTTCCAGCCCCAACTTTGACTGACGGAGAACACGTCAGGCACACTCGTAAACCGTGTGATGGAGGACCCTGTCGTACTAGTGCAGGAGATTGAAAAGTAAGCAGAGACGGATGGACGCGGGTCTCTATAAGGTTGTGCGGGCGCAATTGGGGGGGCTGTCGCGGGAATGGCGTTCCCGGTCGATTGATAGGTAGTAGGAAATGCTGATGAGGTGGGGGAAGTGGGGGTTGCACTCCGGACAGGCTGAATTGAAGGGGAATGGCGGATGGTGGGCGATGAGTGAGAAGAAAGTATCTGCTGTGGAAGTGAAGGCATCCTGTTGTGGTTGCGCTCGCCTCGAGCGCTGGTTTGCACAGGCGCGGAGGGGGCAGGGATAGGGTCGACGGTCGATTGGCGGTGCAGATAGATGCCTAACTGTATCCCCTTCTTCCGCACGACTTGGACATATACATTGAACAAGCTCCCTGCGTACCAGATCGTGTGTGAATGTAGTCGGGACTTTTCTTTGAGCGAATCAATGTCCCAAAACTCGACTGCGAAGCGACATGGAGGATATGGCGACCAGCGAACTTTGCCTGTCGTATCGTTCGCAACACACTCAACGGCGACCTTTCGTTCTGCTTTGAGACCAAAAAGGTTCCTTTCAGAAGTTGCGGCGCGCGACGGGGATTTACTGTCCGCCAGAGCTGACAGATCGAATAATTGATCCATAGACGCGCCCTCGATCCCATTACTATCGCCGATGCGTAACGACGAATCCTGAGCAACTGGATAATAAACTTTTTCCTTCTCGTTTACCGTGGACTGCTGAATAGGTGTGTCTGAAAGTCGCGAAAGAATTTCGGCAGTACTAATGCAGAACCCCAGCTCTTTATCGCGTGACGGGGATGGGGTGGATAGTGGCGAAGAACTTCCACTAGGCCTCGCGGTTATGCGACAACGAAGTAACGATTGTGTCCAGTGCGCATCTTGCAAAACAGATATAGGTACAAAGGGCCGACCAGTTGTAGGAGAAATGTCCTGCGAGATTGCAATGATATCATCGACAAGCTGAGAGAACATGTCAGTAAAGATCAGAGGACAAACGAGGAAACAGGATACCATATTTGTGTAATAAATGCCATCGCTAAACATGATCTCCCAATCCTTCTCTTCATCGTCGTCGATCCCTTGTCTTCTTCGCAGTTCAACGACGGTGCGCGCCAAGTCATATCGTTCACGTTCTCCCTTGACAAACAAGGAATCAGAAGAGACGAATTCTCGTATCCAGGCGGATGTTAATCCTCCCCTGCCCCATATCAGGGGAATGCGATGGGGTGTAATAGGAGAGGACTCGTCTGTAGATGGTCGAGATGGCAATGTGTCTGCACGGCGGCGAGAGAATGAAGGCAGGGTTGGGAGTGGGATTGGGGCTAGTGGTAAATCTTTGGCACGGGAAGCTTTTTCCTCGTGTAGGAGCATGTCTTGACCCCATCTTGCAAGCCAACATGCAGCAGCCTCGCCGATCTTATCTGACACGGCGCCGTAATTGAAGGAAGGAGAGAATCTGGAACGACTTGTACCATCTGATTCCGAGTCAGATTCTGCAGGATCTTCCTTTTGTACATCAAGATCATGCAGTTTGTCTGCCAAGAGATCGTGAGAATCCGAAGGTGATGGTGATGGCGAGGGATTGAGGATCTCTGCGATATGTTCCAAGCCAACGGCGGCGCCAGGATCGAGTTCTGTAGGAAAGTCAAGGGGGGAACCTGTTGCGAATTGGAGGTACTGGATGGCTGTGTATGGACCGACGGTATTGAGGATGTAAGCGAGCGCTTGAGAGGCAACGGAAGGGATGGAGAGGTAGACTGAGGTAGCGAGAAGAGAGAGAAGGAAGGACGGTGTCGCGGGGTGGTGTGTAGGCGGGGGGACTGATGGAGGTGCAGGACCGGGAAAGGATGGTGTGAGTGGATGAAGGGCAGTTGGGATGAGCGCCGGGGGAACGTAAAGGGCAGGTCCACCGCCGTAAAGGCGGGCGATGCATATCCTAGAGAATGAGCTGCAGTGTGGGAGAGTATTAGAAGCACGTACTCGAATGCTATCGATAAATGATGATGAGTGAAATGAACGGAAGCGATAAGGCAAGATGTACCTGGGCGTGTTATATTGCGGTCATCAAAGACGATGTCGACATGCTGGAGGCCGGAAGAGCTGGAAGACTCGAGAAAGCCCGCAGTGAAGAGCGAGCTGAAGAAGCCCTGGGAGATGTGCGAAAGGGTGGAGATGGGAGAGAGCGAGAAGAACGTACTGATTGTATGAGTACGATCCTGTGTAGTTTGTAGCGGGCAGACCAAGTTCCGGAGACGTTGAGGACGACGTCTGGGGTGCGGGCGTGGAGGAGGGAACTGTAAATGTGCTGCTGTAGGAAGGAGGGGGAGAGAGACATCAGTGAAGGGCACGTGTCCGCTTGCACTGCGACGACGAGCATGTCGCGCTTCTCGTCTGTGGAGCATCTCTCGCCAACGTCCACCTCATCACCCAGATTCTCCCTTTCGTCTGCACCGACCACCAGACCAGTAAATCGACCCAACATCTATGATCGTAATCTCAACAAGACCCGGACTGCAGAGATATCAGCCTCTGCATTCGCATTTCTCTTCTCAGAAATGGTCCAGTACACCCAGAAACGCGTCAGCGGCATAAACGACCTCGAGCGCAGGTCTGCGTCACCCACCATCTCCACCCTCTTTCACTCACTACCCACAGGCTCAACACCCTCGGATACCGCGTCGGTATGCGTGTCCTCGAGCTCATGGTTTGGCGCGCAGAGTCCTCCTCAAAGAACCCAAAACGCGAAATACGCTTTCTCCCCGCTCTCATGTCCATCCACACTCAGGTATGGCGTGCCGTCTTTGGTAGACCCGCAGACGCGATCGAAAAGAGCGTCGAAAACGAAGACGAATGCATGTATCTCTCCTTCTCTCCCTCCTCTTTCTCATTTCCCGCGCAGACATGATCATCGACAACGATCCTCTCGTCGAGCGCCATATATCCGTCCCAAGGGACCTCTCCACCCTCAGTTGCTCGTCCTTTACCGCAGGCATTGTTGAGGCCGTCCTCGATGGCCTCGGTTTCGCAAGTGCCCCCTTCCTTGTCGGATCTCATCTCATCTCATCTCCCACAGCCTGCCAGAGTGACCGCCCACAACACACCCACCCAACAGCACCCATCCCGCACCACTATACTCATCAAGCTGGAGCAGTCTGTATTAGAGCGAGAACAATTATTCAAGTGACCGTACATGCCCTGTTTTGGTACACGCTCGAGACATCATCTGATCTAATCTTATCTGTCACTCGTGAGACCCGTTGAACATCCACATTCATGGGAACCTCGTATCGTATTTTCTAGTACATCATCATGGTCGCCATACGGAACATCACAATCTCACCTCCCCTCATAAACACTTCCTGCGCATGGGCCTCAGACGAGTCCCAACTCGCTGCCCTGTTTGATTCCCCCTTCACCGGCGCAGTCACCACCCGAACGGTCACGCTCGGCGGTTTCGACCAAGATGCCTCGCACACGGTGACCGCCTCGTCCCTCCAAACGCGCTGCAGTAACTGACCAATCCAAGGTCGCCTTTCTCAAAAATTCCCTCTCCTCCATCAACTCCTACGGCTACTCACCCCATCCCCTGTACAACTACGTCGGTCCCGGCGGATGGATCCGCTCCATCCTCAGACGCACCCCCAACTCGACTAAACCGTTCATCATCAGCATCACAGAATCGGACCCGGTCGATCTCCGTCTGATGCTCAACGCCATCCAAGGCCTCCGGGCCGCCCAAGAAAGCTGGGCATCCCGCATCGCCATCGAACTCAACACGAGCTGTCCAAACATACCCACCCGTCCACCCGCGTCATATGATCCTGCCGGTCCCGCCCTCGCCGCGCTCCTCGACGTCCTCGTAGATTGCTTTTGGAAAGACACGAGTCTCACGATCGGAATTAAGCTTCCACCGTATGTCGTACGTACGCAGATCGCCAACGTCGTCCAGACTATTGCGGCGTATTCTCGAATCGATCCAGGGTTTGGGACGTCGGTGAATCCGTTTGCGTTCTTGACGTGCACCAACACGCTCGGGAACAGTTTGGTATTTGGGGACGAGGTCGAGGGCGGGACGGGCGAGTATGCAGTGCCGCCTGGCGTTGGGGGTCTTGCCGGTGAGGCAATACATGCGTTATCGCTCGGGAACGTGCATACGTTTTCGACGCTGCTAGGAGAATCGGACGATCCCGCGGTAAGACAGATCGTGGTCATCGGTGCAGGCGGCGTCACCTCGCCAGAAGCAGTCGCTCGCATGCATCGCGCTGGTGCACAGGTTGTTGGGAGTGCGACATTCTTTGGAAAATTGGGCGTGGCTGCGTTTGAACAGCTCGCTCGGCAGTCAAGCAGAGCGCCGTGAGTACTTGAGTATTGTACTAGAGGATACAAGGACAAAGAACAACTTGAAATACAATGAAATGTTCGGGTGTAGATTAGCTAGGTATGGATTGTCACGAGCAAAGAGCCATTAAATGAATCAATAAGTCAACGCGCGTCCAGTTAGTGGTAGTATGAGAAGCTGTCTGATTGATACCACGAAAAAAGAGAAAAGTCCGGGATAGGTTGTTCTAGCTCTGTCTGACCGTTCTGCGCAAAGTTGATGGCAGATTGAGAATGATCCAGAGGAGGCACCTCGCGTGTGGGGGGTTGACGAAATATCAAAGAGTCCAGAGTATTCTCCGATATAGTGGGTGAGTAGAACGTCGGTGGTTCGACATGACCTGCAGTCGTGGCCGGCACGGGAGGCTGAGAAATTGTTAGATCGGGTCAAGAGTTGAACAAGTCGCGTGGCTCACTTGAGGCATCGAGTTCTCTTCAAGTACTGGCCAAGTTGTATTGACAGGGGGCAACAAGGGGCTGAGAAAAGGTGGGACGTTGCTGGGCCCAGAGTCCGATGTGTGGGGATCCGCATCTGACTGATCGGCGACAACATGAGCGGCGGCAAGACGCTCACTGTCAATCTTCTTGATCGCGTTCTCCAAGTCCTGACCAAACTTTCCTGCCATGACCAGTTCAGCGAGCTTTTCGCACCGCTTCACGTCCTCGGCGCCATTCCTGCGTACGTTGCGTTTGACGGGCCTGTTGGCTCGCCCGACTGGGCTGAAGCGATAATTGGGATAACGTTTTGCATGTTGGGCCTTTTCGGCGGCGGCCTTGTCGCGCCAGACCTGCTTTTCTGCATCCGAGAGACGATTCCAGCAGTAGGCAATGATGCGAGTGATGTGACGATTGTCGTGCTCGATGGTGGAAGAGATCTTTTGAGCAGCGGCAAATGCGGAACGGAAGAGCATGAACGCGTTTCTGGGACGGGGGATGTGATCGGGGTGCTTGTTACGCGGTGAAGTGCGAGAGGGGGGTATGGGCATAGCGGCGAGGGTGGCGGCGGAGGGGAGAGGGTCCGGGGATGACTCTGGAGAGAAGGCGCACATGAGTATGGTATCGAATGTGGGCCACTGGTCGGGCTGGGGGATGAGGGGGACATCGATGTCTGGTGGGGATACGAAATCAAAGGTGTCCATGACGAAGAAGAAAGAATGGGACGCGCACATTTTCTGACGTCGCTTTATATCAGTTTTCTTGTCCATAGGATACACCCCTGCACCTTCACCCTGTCACATCGAAGTATACAAATTTAGAAATACAATCCCTTTCTGAAATCACATAGTAAACCTATTTTGGTATGTGAAATATGGACCGGCATCTCCCGCCTCCACGTTGTGGGCGGAACTTTCCACCCGATTAGACGCGATGTCGAGCCGCTTTGATAAGCTCCAACATCCGACCCAACGCGATCAACCCAAAACTCTGCGGCCCGAACGACGCCGGATCTTCCATCAGCATACTCTCCGCCGCGCACCACCCTGCCCACGCTCGCTTAAACGCTTCCGCAATCTGCCGTGTCTCGCGATAGTAATCGTCCTCGTCATCGTACCATGATTCACCATCATCTGTGTACTCTCCCTCGGTCTCTTCCTCGTGACCCGTCGTGCTACTTGCACGCATTTCAGCCCTCACAAGACGAACCAACTCATGTGTCTGTCCCCACATCAGACGAGTCGAGACAGTCACCACAAACACATACCTGCAAATTCATCGCACCAACCTCCTCTCTTCTCCGATGGTGGTCCGACCAGTTCGCCATAATCGTCCCACTGACCAGCTCCGACTCTGACACGTAGATATCCTTGTTCTTGGACTGTGTGTGCGTCTTTGCAATCGCAAGTAACCGCTGGCAATAATCTTCCAACAAATAATCCATCTCTTCCTGCAACTCCGCAGATGGCGCACCCAGACTCAGCCCCAACGCATACAAATCAACCTGTCTGAGAGCATATTCGATCAAGTCACCTCCAGAAGGCGTCGTAGACCCATTCCACTCTTCCGGAAACCAGTCCTTGATGGGGACCCGACGGAATAATTGTCCGAGTAGTTTCCCGCTGTTGTAGTACAAGTCGCTGTTCAACTCTGCCCCCTCTCGAGCGAGAAAGTCGGGTTTGGTCCGATGTCGGTGCCTGGGCAGGTCCGCGAACGTGACCGGCGTCCCCGTCTTTGGGAAATCGACCGCTTGCGAAGCGAGCTCGGCTAGATGGAGGCACTCGTCACAAGATGGGTCTGCAAGATCAGAGAAACGAAGGTGGGAAATAGCAATGTGACCGACAAGGTCCGCCTCGATCTAAGGTGGAATTAGACATACAGTGCATAAATCGATCAGTCCACTCACATAGTCAAAGATAAAGTCGATCACGTCCTCGATACCACATGCATGTTCAGTCTCCTTGATCGGGAGCGATACGTAATCCCCCGGAGGGACATCCATTCGTGGAATAAGTTCCGGCTACAACCGTGCTGAGCAACACAAAGCAACGTTTGACAAAAAAGGAAAAAAAACTGACGTCAAGGATGAGATTAAAGTCATCTCCGTCCATGTCCCCTCCACCAAGGCATGATGACAGCGGTCGACTACCCCTGCCACGCACACTTAGCCGACACGGACCATGCCAGCAGCGATACATACCTGCACGAAAATACCACAACGTTTGTAAGATGCGCTAGCTCTTTCCTTCTCACCGCAGTCACAACCTTCACATCGCCCGGATGTATCTGAGGGCTACGCGTAATGGCGACCGTGCCAGTGATCTCCTTGTACGTCTTCGTCTTCTCGTCATACACCGTCGCATAAATCTCCCCTTCCTCTAGACAATTCCATTCATCCGACACCCCAAGCAGCGTGAACGATCCGGGAACTGCAATGTGTGCGCGATACTTGAGCTCGCGCAAGATGTGCGTCTCAGCACAATGTAACACGTTGTCGATCAAGTCATTGTACAAGCTACCCTCCGTTTCGTCATACATCCTCAAGTTCAGGATCGAGGACATGTTGTGGAACAACGACAGCAGGTGGAACGACGCGCCAAATCCATGTTGCTCCAGCACCCTCGATGCATCCCAAAACGAATTTCGGATAGACTGTGCCTCCGCGATCGAGTCATCCTGCAGTTCGAGGATTCGCTTGTCGCTCGATCCAAGGTATTCCAAGAGCGTGATCAGAGGTCGGTTAAGGAACATAGCCTTGGGTCGAAGAGACGTCGACTGAATGTCAAACGTGCGGTTGTTCCGCGCATCAAACTTGACTTGCGAGGGACGCAGGTAGACGACTCTGCCTTCTAGCCTCGGGTCCTGCACGACCATGCCCTTGGCACCCCCGAGACGGAACTGGTAGGCGGACGGCACTCTGCCCTTTGCAGGTTGTTTCTTCGTCCGCTGGTTCGCTCTCCAAATTGCGTGCGCGAGGTCTGGCGAAATAGGGCTGCACCCGTCCGTCATGACTTTCCTTGTCCTTGGGGATATTATGTCATTAATCATGACAATCTCATGTTTCTCTAGGGTGATAGACGGGTCAGTAGCCGAGAATGCCTGCGACCAACGAGCCCCGAGTCTGGCAGGCTGGTATAGCAAGCGCGAAAAGTCGCCCTGTCGGATTGAACGTCAACGAGACTCAGTACATTCAGGGCACAAGGCAACACTTACGAGGCTTTCCCGGATCAACTTGGCATCCAATAGTCTTCCATGGTCGTCATAGAATGGGGTGACAAACCACAGCGAATGTTCCTTGAGACCACTCATCGAGTATCCCAACAGGTTATATTCTCTTCCCGCAACCAAGCAACCATTGAGTAACACAGGGCGGTACCGTTTCTCAAGTAGATCCAAGATCGATGTGTCCATGTCTCGCCGAAGCTTCGACCTGTTCTCATCTTGGAAAGAAACCCTCAGGAAACACTCGTGATGTCCGAACCGGCGCAAGACGCTGTTGGACTGATCTGCGATGGGACCTTCTAGGATGTGACGGGTTGGGGTGAGGATCATATGAAAAGAATATGAGACCGCAGGGCTGGGGAGTGCAGGTGCGAGTCGTCCCCTTGGCCTTGACTGTTCTTCGAGATAGAGTTCGACTGCATGCATAAGGCGACCCTCGAGTGTCGTCGGCGCGGGGGTTTTAGCTTTTTTGCTACCCCTTCGGCGTTTTCGACCGTGACGACGCCTCTCATCGTGTGGCTGCTTCTTCGCCGTTTCATCTTCCAAGAGAGAGATAAACCTTCTAAAGATCGGAGCTGCCGCATCTGCATGTGCCTCGCAGAGACGTTTCAACGTGTCCTCCAGGGACCGTGCATCGCGGGGACTCAGCGTCCAGTTCAGAATTGCCTTCTCCACCTCGAACGCGAGTTCGAAGGGCAGATTACCAAGAAAGTCGAGGTATTGACCTTCATGATGCGCCAAAGTATTGTCACGGACGAGTATAGCAGCCTGTGCGGAGACATAAGGGAGGTGGAATCTGTATCGAGCTGCATGAAGAAATGCGTCCTTTTCATCTTCATCGGCGAACGTGCACGCCAAATTGAAACAACCTGGCGGCATCGGGACATCAGGGATAAGCCCTTGCGAACGCCGATTTTCGGTGCGGTCATGAAGGCGAGAAGATGTCTCAGTGGAAAACACTGGGAATGTATTAGCTCGAATAAAGATGATAGGCTCCTCTGCTATGCTGCTTTCAACAATGGAATCGATGGCCTTGTGGGAATAGGAAACGATTGTGGTGATCGAGGGTTGTAGCGTCAAGTCGACCATGGAGGCGATGAGAACATCGACCGAATCGGAGTGTTGACTTTGCTTGCGAAGTGTAAAGCGCACCTGACGGCGCTCCAGATCGCAAGCAATGTCAGCCGATCCTTCTTCGACAAACTCGGACGAAAACGACCCATCATCGAGGAAACGACCAAAGGCATAGGAACTGAGTTCGTAAGGTCTAGCCTCACGAATGCGCGCTTCCTTCTCCAACTGGAGTCGTCGTGGGTCCCTCCATAGTCTGGAGTTGAGTATCGTGACTCTCTCCTCGTTCAAAGGTCTCTTGCTTTCGCAAAACAATACTCTAGAACCTTTGATCTTTACACCTTCTTTACCATAGGAGCGAAGGAAGACCGTTCCAGCGTTCTTGTTTGGAAGGATAAGGATGCCAATCTTGCCGCGTGAGCCATGATTCTTGAAAAAAGTAACGTCGAAATTCAAGACAGGATCGAGTGGAAACGGGGCCTTGTGTAATATTCTGGCGAGCTCGATTTTGACATCATCCTCTGTGGCAGCAAGTGCCACTCCTTTCATGAAAAGGTCCATGATCTGGCAGTACCTTGGAGGGTAGTTGAACAAGGTACGCAAATGACACAAGGGGTATCGCTCACCGTGTAAGTTATCGTGACAGGCCTTGTGGGGCACGAGTCCCGATGGCTGCGCTTATAACAACGGGGGAGAAAGGCGTTTTCACAGGAACCCCAGATCTTACGAGCTCATCGATAACAACTGATCCGTCGCACGCACAGCAACTGTCGCATAAAATAAGAAATTGTGGGTCAAATGCGGTGATCTGCAACTGTACATGGCATAAATAACTGACCCTCCGCGTCACGTTTTTACAGCATTCAATCTACACGACGACGCTTGTCCTTGTAGTTGTCCCGATCGTAATCCACAGCTTGTCGCTTATCTCGGTGGGGTGAACGAGACCGCGAATGTGGACGCGGTTTGCCGATGCGAGAATCGCGGTAGCCACGGTCTCTATCCCTCCTTCGCCATCCGTCCTCACGGTCATTATCGAGGTGCCGCGGTTTATCCCGTTTGGGGGACCGACGATCTCGCTCGTCTCGTCCAACTAAATCTTCCTTATCTCGCCACGAAACTTTACTACCCTGCCTACTTTCCGCCGCGCCGTGAGTCGCAACTCGGGCAGGAGGAGGGCCAGTATTTTGAGGGCAGTCTTGAGAGAGGACCTGAGTAAAAGGATAGGCACGACGAACGCAAGCCTTACCTTTCTTAAGATGCGGCCCGCCACACAAGAAACAACCCCCTCCTTCCGTAGAATGACCACCTGACTTGACAGGACCTACACCTCCAAAGCCACCGCTTCCCACTGTAGTATCTTGATCCAAGAGGTGTGTATATTTGGTTCTGCTGCGCTTTCCAAAGTTCTTGACCTGCATCACTTTTGGCAAAAGTGACACATCAGTCGTAGATGCCGTCGCTTCGGTATAGTCATGTCTTTTTAGGATCTCGTCATCCTGTGTATGAATCGATCACTATATGCGGCATATCGTTTCATCATGCGTGTGCAGTTACTCACCTGGTGGAAGGCCCCTTTATGCCAGTACTTTTGGAGGAACTTTTGTTGGCCTTTTGGTTTTTCCTCTCTGAGTTTGTTGGCATGTTCTAGATCCTCCCTCATTCGTTGTTCCTCGGGAAGTGCGCGTCTCCGTTCAATCTCCTCCCGCTCTTCCTCACGCCGGAGTTCCTCCTCTTTCTCCTTTTTGATTCTCGCGAGCTCTCTGAGACGCCATGCCCCAAACTCTCCATCAGGGTCCAGACCGTCGGTATCATCCACGTCCGGAATGATATCCTCTTTCTCCTCTACACAGGTTGTCAGTTATCAAGCATCAATTGAAAGAGAAGAAAAGACATACTCTCGGCCAGCTCTCTTTTGATGCTTTCAGCGACCAGATCATGGCTTTCCTTCTTGCGTTGTTCAGCAGCGAGTTCTTTTCGTCGTTGCTCCTCTTCCGCTTCTTGAGCGATGGCATCTCTCTCTGCTATGGTCACACGTCCGCGTCTGTAGGATACCTAGCATTGGCAAGCGAGAGTGCCGCCGAGTGAACAATGGCTTACTTGGGGACGAACACGGGTCTGAAGAGCAGTTTGGGCTTTTCTTCTTCGGATTCGGACTCTTCTTCGCTGCTCGACTAAGTAACATGGTTAGCGGTAGAGTACGAGCGTGTATGCACCAACTCGCCTCTTCCTCTTCCTCCACTTGAACCTGTGCCTCCTCGAGTTCTTCCGACTCTTCTAAACGACGTTAATGGTGAAAAAAAGAAAGCAGGAATGACATACCTTCCTCCACGAGTGTTCTGCCAGACTCCTCGCGACCTGCGACGATGACTTTGCCATCTCTCGAGATGCTGACATCTTTGAGCGAAACATTGAGTGCGCGCGCAGGGTTTGCCTGAGTTGACCGTGAAAATGACACTTGTTCCTCTTCCTCGTTTACAAAGTCGTCCTCTTCGCCGATTGGAATGTCGCCCTCTTCTTGTACTTGTTCTAGCTCCTCCTCCTCCTCAGAGTCTGAAGGGACATGTGCGACGCCCTTTGGTGCTTTTCCTTTCCAATAACGTCCTGCTGCTTTGGTTGGTCGTGCGGTGGTGTGCTTTCTGACCTGAGTCGCGAGTACGGTTGACATGGTAAGACAGGTATCGTGTACGTAAGCAGTATACTTTGATCTATCCAATAAACAGTGGAGGATATGTGATTAGTCACTCTGTCTCGCTCGACCATCCATGTTCGCGCTCGTCTCTTCAACTCGCCGTGTCGTGACTTTCCATCGCTATGCCATGATGTCTGCACTCTCCGCTATACCCGACTCCAGACAGCGTCCCCCCATACTCAAAGACGCCCCACCCGTCGTCGTACCCACCGGCGAACCCGTCTCTCCAGATGCCGCTTCCCCACAAGTCGCCGCACGTCCCCCACCCGTCCCGAAAACCCCACGACCGAGACCGACCATCCGCTCTACCAAAGCTGCCTTGTCTATCGTACGTCTCGCTCGCTCCTCGCCCCCCGTTACATCCCCGCTGAGCATGTCCATCTTTAGACGTCCGAAGCTGTGCTGCGCCTCCGTGCTCTCCTCAACGGCCCGACACCGCAACTCATACGGATTGGCGTGCGCAACAAGGGGTGTGCTGGTCTTTCCTATCATCTAGAATACGTCGACAAGCCTGGGAAATTCGACGAAGTCGTCGAACAGGACGGTGTGCGGGTACTCATAGACAGCAAAGCGTTGTTCTCCATCATTGGTAGCGAGATGGATTGGACGGAGGATGCGCTCAGGCAAGGCTTTTCTCGTGTCTCGAAGCACTAGCTCATAACACACTCGTTCACAGCTCCAAGTTTATTTTCAATAATCCTAATATCAAGGATGCTTGTGGATGCGGAGAGTCCTTTACTGTTGCATAGCACTCATACTGACGATTTACAATGCACAAGTACCCCCACTTTTGTTGTTTGCCATCCACTTACCGCCGTTTCTGTCCGTGTATCCTTATCATACATACTATACTGCAATTCCAGATACAAGCATTTGGTTATGGAGGAGTGGGGTCTTTTGATCACATGCTGATGTACAACGGTGCATATTACAGTACACTACGAGGTCCTTGCACACGACGACGATTTCACCCTATCGGCCACCAACAAGACCAAATGTACGCACCCGTACCGCTAAGCGTCCAGAAATTCCTTGGGCATGTCAGCAAAAGCTGCAGCACCGTTACCCAACAACGCGAGCTGGGTAAGGCATACCGCACTTTGGCGGTACAACCGGTCAAGCAAAGGTTGTGCTGGACGTCCTTGGGATTCTGCAAGACATCAGTTCTTCTCGTCACAAACTGACAGATTTAACTTACGCAAAATAACTTGATTGAGTTCGGTAGCAAGGGCCACCCTCGCAGCCTGTCCTGCAACCTCGGCTGCATCCCCCCCTGCCTCCAACGGATCATCGTAAGCCATGATCACCGATGTCCGCTTAAATATCGCGCGGACTTCCGCGCGATTCTTGTAATCGGATTCCAACTCCTGTCCGTACGCAACCGCCTTTTCAAGGGCAGATCCATACTGCGCGGCCGTTGCGCCAGCCCAACTGCTAGTTGAAGAGAGCGAGACGACAGAGGGCTTACGACTTGGCCCGATTGCAATCGGTGCGCTGCGCGTGGGCATGTTCATCTCTGTGTGCGTACTCACGTCTGGCGTATCAACCTCTGCCTCACCATCATCAACTTCCATGCCCACCCCATCCACCATCACCCCCCCATCGCTACCCACTGTGTCCTCACTCACGGACTCCAGAACCGACCCGGACACGGATCTGCATACCGGTCCACAACCCTCCATATTCATCTCGTTCTCCTCTGCTGTCATCTTCTTCTTCAATTCCGCCGCCTCCAGAACGAGCTCGACAAACTTCCTGCACCGTAACTTAAACAGCATTAGCCCTGCGTCGGCCTGGAGCGCCAGCGGGAAGTGTTTGCGCGTCGCCGCTAGTGCAGTATCCACATCACCAGCGACGACGGATTGAATGATGTGAGTGCGAAGCTCGATGTCGTCGACCGGAATCGGAGCCAACACAGTTGGCCTTGATGCGGAGGAGTTCGAAGGACCATCGCCAATATCCATATCCATGACATAGTCATCCGTAGACGTCGGTGTAACTATCGTGTGTTCTGACGTAGGTGCAGGTGAGACAGACAGCTCACGAGGAAAGAGCCCGCCACGTGCACGACATTGGGACTCGAACGCACGTGCTGCGCGTGCGTATCCGTGGTGTGAAAGGTAAGACAAGACGAGGTCATTGAGGGGGATCTTGTCACTCGGATCGGCAACGGAATTATCAGTATTAGCGGGTGCAGGTACGTCATGTGAGTGAAACCTCTCCGCGGGCCATGTCAATGGGGTGGATTGGATCTTAGCCCAAGTATGATTGCGCTGTTGAAGCACGTGGTCTTCTATATCGTACTTGAACGTCTCTTGCCCAAAGTTGGCGTGAATGGATTCATTAGTGTAGCAAAGTCCGACAGCTGGGAAAATATCACAATCTTTACCGACGTTCTCGAATGCTGTCCCTAGAAATATCTGTTGGTCATGACGCCATCGGGTTTCGAAGAGAACATACCGAGAAGTGAGCCATTTTTGGTGTAGAATACCTTATTCTGGGTGAAGTCGATACCACAGCCAACAATATCACCGACTTGAAGTAAATGGGGTTAGACGGCGTTCAGTTATTCACAAGTTGTACAGTGCGTACCTCCAAACGTGGTTCCAAAAGGTAACCCGTTCTTGTCTCCAGAACATATGGTACCGCTTTCTCCGTAATATCCCCAAGAATTCTTTTCCCATCCTGGGAGACGTGATACTTTGACGTCGCGAGTGATGAAGCTGGGGGTAACGTGTCATTAATTCCGTATCGATTAGTGAAGAAATGGCGAACCCAACACTTATGCGACTACGTGACGGGTGTCAGGACCTGTGTAGAGTAGAGATGACGGCAGACGTACCTTTTCGAAGCTTTGCTAGTAATCTCTATTTCGTAGTAAAATATTCCGCAAGCGGGTGGCACGGGAACAACGGTACGGGCGGTTGCTGCATCTTTGTCGGAACCTCCAGATGCTCACTGGGGTTAAGTATTCTAGGAGCAAAGGCCAAGTAGCAACTCACCTTGATATATCAATTCCCGACTGTCTCCGCACACGGTTAGATGTGGGCTTCTGTATTCATCGCACCAACGCGTCGGTAACAACAAGGTTGGTGATGAGGCAGTCATAAGAGATGGAATGGTTTTCCGAACTTCGCGGGGAGGGCTCATGTCATCTTCATCACTATCGTCAGACGGTGACCGTTGCATTCGTCTTCCACCCACGGAATCCGGTCGCACGATCGGTTCGGCTTTGGGGGAAGGAATCAGTGGGGCCGAATCTGTTTGTAGCAGATGCCGGAGCGCGGAATGTTCCAGATAGGCCGGCCGAGGAAACGGAGCTATTTCTGTGGGAGGAGAGACGTGTATGATGGAGGGCCGTTGCGCACTGCGCGCCCTAACTCCAGCGGAGCTTGGTCTTCTCGTACGTGTGGGTGAGCTGGAAGACGCAGAAGAACTATGCGGACAGACTGCATCGGCTGTGCGAGTCGAATCTGCTCTAACCACACGAGGTTCGTAAACTGTGTATGGGGATGCGCCGCCTCGTCCGGATGGAGCCGAGGAATGGGAGAAAGAACGAGAGGGCAACCTAGCTGGGGGACTGGAGGTGATAGAGCTGCTACCACGGACACCGTGTGGGATGCCTATAGCTGCGGGGGAGTTGCGTAGAGGCCATACCTGGCTCGATATGCGGTGCCGAGACTGGGTGGGACTCGTGGAGAAGGGTATGGAGATGACAGACTCGATATGTCGAGCGGGTGAGGATGGGACAGCACCGCGGACTGGGATGCTAGAAGAGCGCGGATTTCTGGTGGACATGAAATGTATTGGGCTGATTCTGAATAGCGAACGAGGAGGAGGAGGAGGAGGAGAAAAGAGATGGAGACTGATGAGAACGACTTATATATGTACTTCCAAGCTATGAGGAGATGTGCGGGGGAATTGTCACAATTTCGGTCACAATCTCATGTCACGCAACGTATATCCAAGTACGCGTCACTGTAACTTCTCCTCCTGCCTTCACAATGCAAGAACCCTCCTTGCGCATCGCACCACCCACAGAGCAAAAGTTTGCATCTCTGAATGAAAAGGCCAACAGTTTCGGCCTTCACGATACTCTCCAATATGGTCCACGCAGCATCGCCGCAGAAACCAGGTCAAGAAACGATATCGAGGGGCGTCTCTCACGCGTGAGTACTTGTTTGCCTCTTGATTCGTATCGTTCAATGGACCCCACCCAGTGGGAAGAGACGCAAGACAACCTCAAGCTGACGATGTTGCGTAACATACACGGGTTGCACGCACCGGCCCGTCTACTCATGGAACGCAAGATCGTCGCTGCAGTAAGTTCACGTGATCGTAATACTATCGAGGCTCGATGTATTTGCAGAATCCACATATACCGGGCATGGGTCGGAGTAACATACACCTTGATATCTTGATGGGCAGGGACGAGACCCTGGATCCCCAAGATTTCTTCGTTGGTTGGTCTGCCATCGATCTGTGTCGACATTAATGCTGATTCTCCGTCAGGAATGGAGCAGGGCTTTCCTCAGAATCTTCACTCTGAAATGGAAAAGAAAATGCGCATGCGGTAAAGGTAGAGTACTGGTCGTAGGTACATTGTATGTACATGTTTGCAAGCTTGAAGTTAGTCTCAGTCAATCAGTCAGGAGACAAGGCTTGGTTGATCTCCATCATGTCGATACAGACGACAATTGACCCTTTTGATGCCCTACCACAGCCAAGGTCATCAGTCTCAGAGCCATCGCTCCAGTCTGGCCCTTTACCATTGTTCGACCACCATCTCAAGTTCCTCACAGACTCGTTTCTCAACTTCTTCCAGGAAAGGTACGTATCGCCGTAAATAATATCATGACACCCTCGAGATAATGCGAGTACGTCAGGAAGCGTATAGAGGAAATATAGTGAGCAATCATGGGCTATATCTCCCCCTGAATCATGACGCGGCTTTGATAGCGTCGAATCTTTATTCAAATTGCATCGGAAAACAAAGTCCATTGATGCCTTCCTGGATGATCGTACGGATATGAATACAGCTCGCCGGGCGTGGGGTGAGGTCAGGGACAACGTAGAAAGAGGTTCGTCCATTGCCATAGCCTCCGAATATGACACCGCTGATTCACCTCTAACAGAAGCACAAACCAGACAAGCATTTCTCGCAACCCTCACTGTGGATGCTGTCAACAGCTTGATGGTGCTAAAGGTGCATTCTTTCTGTCTTTGTGCAGTCATCATAGTTAAGTAATTTTCCCTCTAGGAAACCCAAGAACGCACACGTAAACGTATCAAGGAAGACCTCAAAGGATCGAATTCCGCGTACTCGGATTATGCGGAGAACATATTACCAAAGCTGAAGCGCGCTTACCTTAAGAAGTGTCAAGAAGTGGAGGTAGAATGTTCCGTTCTTACCTCGCTCATCTAGCTCACCCATAGCCAGGATTACAAGCTCGCCGCTGCATCCACTCCCACTCAGCCTATTTTGAATGCGCCGTATAGTGAAACTGGCGGGACCTCCATGCCCAACTCTCGCTCAAATCCAGTCTTGCCCTCCAGACCCATTGCAGTTGCACCCCAACCCCTCCGACCCCTCGATCGGAGACCTTCCGGAACAATGCATGTGGCGCGTAATCGGTCCCCATCAAATTCTGGCACGACATTTTCCGATTTTGCCCAACATGGTATGCAAACCTTCTCAATCCCGCATTTGAGGCTGATTTTCTGCAGGTAAGAAACAGCTCAATCAGTTGATGACGTTCTTGGATAAGGGTTCTACAGTCAAGGAGACACTGGGTGTGCGTACCGAAAACAATGCTCTTCGTGCAGTTCGCGCGAAGCGTGAAGCCGATGAGGCTGGTCAGTTCCCTCTCCCCGTGGTTCTTGCATCGCCTTGTTCAAACTGGTTTCAGACAAAGAATACCGCAAAGGGGTTTATTGGCTAGAGACCCTTCGACTTCGTCGAACAAAGATATTGGAGAGCGCTTATACTGTATGAGGCTATATCCCTGTTATCTATCATTCTGACAGAACTCCAGAGCCTGGAGAGCTTCATTCGTGACTATTCGAGTACTGTCAAAAGCGTACTGGAAAAGTACATCGACAACATGACGTTCGTATACTTCCTACGATTGTAGAACATGGAGTTCATTGGCTTATAGCGCAACTACAATGACGCAGACACAACTTTCCGAACACGCAAGATCAATGGTCACAAAGATCTCACCCGAAAAAGATGTTTCTCTCGTCGCAACTCATATTCCTCGTGCTTTGGCATCCTTGATTCCGAAGCCCATACTCTATTATAACTATAACGTTGGGGAGTGTAGCGACTTGATCTTTGGTGTTAGCCTAGTGGATTACGCAACTTCTAGGGGTCTCGGGGAAACAGAGATCCCAAAGATCGTTCGAATTTGTATACAGGAAGTTGACGAGAGAGGTTTAGAGTCGGAAGGTATCTACCGCGTAAGACATTTTTTCAGTTATTCCTCCACCCCTATTTTTAATGTTTAACTTTACAGGTGTCGGGACGCCATGCTATTGTACAAGACGTGCGGATAGTGCACTTGTTTGGTGGATTCATACTGACATGAACTTAGTTGCAACACAAGATAGAAAGGAACGAGGCTACCTTCAGATTCAACAGATTAACTGATGATGTTTATGCTGTTTCTTCGCTTTTGAAGGTGCGCCTTGCACTTGTGCTATTGCGATCCTCTGACCTAGCCCATTAGTTATATCTACGCGAATTACCAGAGCCCTTATTCAAATACCCCCTCTCGGATCGCGCCGAGCACACAGACGTTCGAGGTAGGCCATTTCTTGCCAGATATCTCATCGCCACCTCACGTTGTACGTAAAGCAGGAGGCCCCGGCTCTATCGTAGCTCAAATGCGCTCCAAGATTCGTAGGTTGCCACCAATTCATCGAGAAACACTCCGAGCTCTCGTAGAACACCTTGCACGTGTTGCTTCATTCTCGGAGAAAAATAAAATGGATGGTAGAAACTTGGCAATTGTATTTGGGACTGTTATATTCGGTGAAGAGGACATCTCGAAAGGAGGTGATCTGCTCAACGTTCAGAATATCAAGGTACCTACCATCCTCCGCACGTTTCACAAGATCCTGACCTTAGTTTCAAAAGGATACGAGGATGGAAGACTTGATTCAAAATACTGCGCAACTCTTCGAGGATCCACTTCCAAGCAGTTCCCCTCCGTTGCCGGATGCCCCATCTGGAGAGCCAGCACCAGTATACACCTATGGTTCATCCCATACAAGGGTAGGGAGTGTTTTGTCACGGCCACTATCCCCTCGACAAAATGAAGACTTTGCGCCCCGACTACCACTCCGACCAGCATACAGCATCCATCCTTCACTTCGCGCCAGTAACCCAGTTTCACCCACCCAGGCGACGATGGACATTCCTCCTATCCCGCCTCGTTCCGTAGAAGAGCAAACTGTTGAAGAGCATATTTTGACTTCCCCACCGCCTTCACCATCCGCACTATCGCCACACCCCAGCTCTGTTTCTCTTCCCACCGCAAGCGAGTTTTCGATACATCAGCGCAGTGATACATCATCCAACGTGTAGTATATTTTGGAGGACAAACTTTATCAGTCCTTAGAAGGGGTACATATGATGTATTATATTCATGTTAACAGATAAGGGATACCTTCGAATCCCTATTCGTGGAACGAGTCGTGCCATTGCGATACAGCCCAGTCGCTGTCCATCTCTTCTTCCTGATATCTGTCCTTATCCCACTGCTTCTGCCATTCGATGACATCCGGATGGGCCATAACCCTGGGGTGAAGCAAGTAAGCAAGTGTGTTAAACGATGACCTTCCACGGACCTACCTTACGGGGTCGAAATTGACGATCTCCAGTCCCTCCATGCATGTAGCGCGTGAAATAGCAACGTACGCTGCAAGGTGCATAGATCATGTGAGCAGTGATGGAATGCTAGATCCAAACGACTCACCTTGGCCCTTTTCGAATATCCGAGCCAAGTCCACCCTTACTCGGCTGAGCGTCTGTCCTTGGGACTTGTGTATGGACATTGCCCAGGAAAGGGTAAGCGGGATTTGAAGTCGCCGAGCTTCAACATTGCCTTTGAGACCCTCTACCGTAAATTCAACCGGAGAACACAGTAAAACTTTTTCATTCGTAAACTTGACAAGAGGCCAGAGCTGGTCCCTCTTGAACGTATGATCGTCAAGTGCAATGAGGCCAGTCTCATTATCTTTGGCATCCGACGTATTCACAATTGGCACTTTTTGATCTTCGTTTCGTCGTTCTAGCTCGGCCATTGCGATGTGGCGTTGTTGCGCTTCATGAACGCTGATAAACTCGACGACTTTGCCTAGTGACCCATTGACGAGCACTCCTTGCGACATGTTCTACGTTTGGTGGAAGTGTAAATGTAAGGCAACGGGATGGACAACACGAAGCTACATACACGAAGCAACATCACCTGGGCTCCCGCTTTCAATGGGACTTGTTTGGGACAGACAATATGCTTTTCGAGTAGCTTCTCCGCCTGCTTGATTGTAAGACGGTCTCCATATATGTCGCATCCACGCGAATCCATTGCTTTATACATTACTACTTCGCCTGATAGTTTGTCGAGGCATTTGAGGTTGTGTTGCTCCACTTCGGCTTTGAGAGGGAATCTGGAGGAATAAATACGAAAACAATGACTTCCAGGAAAACGCATAACATACAATTGTGTTGGGCTGATGCCATCGTCATAATGGACCTCACGGCAAAGCTTCTGGAATTCTTCTATGTGCCACTCTGCTAGGACGCCGGTGCGCATTGAGGCGAGCATGTCGATGAACTCTAGGCAATCTCATCGAAAACATTGTATCAGAGAGAGAGAACAACATACTATTCTCTTTCTGGCGGAAAACCTTAGTAAGTTTCACCATATGCTCTATGCATCTGTGCCAACTCCGGGCTTGAAATGCGAACGTAGCGTCAATCTTGCTCGTTGAATCCTGTTCAGGTACAGGTGGTAACTGGAAGAAGTCCCCTGAAGCGATGAGCTGGATATGGATCAAATTTACTATTTGGGTGGTAGGATTGCTTAAGTTACCTGGATGCCGCCAAACGGGCAAGAATTCTCTCGTATATGGCGTGCAAGGGCTTCCTACATTCTGCATGTTGGCGTTTCGTCGAAATCTCCAAGAGCTATCGAAGACCTACCAATTTATCGAACAAACGCCCGTCCAACATCGACACTAACCCGACTTAGCATGATCCCGGTATAATCCCACGAAGGATGGACTAACCTTCGTCGATTACGAGAGCTTTGGCTTCCTGCCAACGCTTGCGAGCATCGCCATTTATACGATGTTTCAACTTTTCCAACGGTTCTTTTCCGAGCCCGATGCCCGCCCAAGAGTGAATTGTCTGCCCACCAATGTTCAAACCGGCAATCCCAGTTGGAGCAGTAATCGCGATATTAAAACCATGTGCCGAACGTAAATGTTTGATTATAGCTCGGAGTAAAACTGACTTTCCGGTACCTGGAAATGATGATCAGTGCATTGATGCCCATGTACAGTTCGCAGACACGGTATCACCAGCCGGTCCAGTAAAGAAGATATTGCGACCTGACTCGACCAACTTTAGTACATTCTTCTGCTCATCCGAGAGTTCGACGGGAAGCTCTGCGGGGGGCGGAGCGACGTTTACTTTGACTTGTTCCTTTGGAACCTCTTGCATTTGTTCGGGCCTGAGGAAATCATTATTGGGAAAAGCTTGTTGGGGTGTAGTAAATGTCGTGGTCGACGTTGAGGACGCAGTAGTTCCCACATTGACGTTGGTTTGATTGGATACGTTCCAGTTGAAATTGACGTCTAGAGACCAACACGAAGGCAAAAAAGCCAATGTGAGATTTCTCGGCTCAGTCAAGTTCAATCTTCAGTGGAATGCTTACTCATAGGAAACCCAGGATATAAACCAAGCTGGTACCCTTTCAGCCAGTCCTGAGCATCGTGGATGTTGTCGAATCCTTTGCCGCTGGACCCACTGAATCCGAGAGTCTAAATATCGCAGTTTAGGACCTGTCAACTGCACAAGTACCATATACACCCACTGCAGCCGCGAACTATATAGAAAGGCCCTATACCAATGAGCGATTCCAAAGACGGATTTCAAAGTGTTAGCAAGCCACCCACTTCGGGATAGTTGTCATATATGCGCGGGCCTTCGCGTCCAATGCGCACTGCATAATACCGTCGATTGTTGTTCATAGCAGCTCAAAAAGCACAGATTATGCTGGTGAACACCGGACGACCAGGGCGTGTCCGAAGACAACATGCATGTGAACAACTAACGTAACCATCCGTAGTTAGAACGATTTTAATGCATTACATACAGTTGTATCCAGTCATCAATTCCAGAGAGCCTCATCAGACCATTCTTCTTCTACATGATCCGATCCTTTCAATAATAGCTCCTGTTGTTCGAGATCGTTATGCCAGGCTAAAATGCGAGGATGGACCATCACTCTGGAGTGTCGTTATTTCGTTAATGAGGAACCTTGGAATCTATAGACTCGACTGGCTTACTTGCTAGGATCAAAGCTGAGGACCTCCAAAGTCTTCATACTCGTTGCTCGAGAGAGTGCTACATAGGCTGGGCGGGGTCAGGGAGCGTTTTCCCAGGTAGTTACGAGCAACAACACCGACCTTGACCTCTCTCAAACGTACGACTCAGGTCCACTTTTACGCGCTCCAGCGTTTGTCCTTGGGACTTGTGAACACTCAAGGCCCATGCAAGAATCAGGGGAATCTAGAATACCCTCAACAAGCAGCCAGCTTGACATCAATCAACGGACCTGTCGACGTCTAGCCTCCATCTCTCCAAAAGCGTTGTCCACTGTGAAATCGGTTGGCACGCAGAGTAGCACTCTCCCATTCGTGAACCGAACAACAGGCCACGGTGAGCCATCGTACCTCGCGGCCGCCAGTCCTGCATCACGCTCGGAACCACGTAGCCCCTCTTCTGTAGCAACCTCCACCTTGTTCCGCATTGCCTCTTGGGAGGTGGAGAACTTGATGACTTGGCCGACTGAACCATTCACCAATTCTCCTTGGACCATGTTCTGAGTGGGTGAAATTTGGTACTAGGAGAAGCTGAGAGAGTTTGATACGCACCTTGATCAGCATAACCTGCGCACCAACCTATATCACAGTAAGGAGATATTATTCAACGGGATGACCGAACAGACCTTGAGTTGGATGACCTGCGGAGCAACCAGTCGCCCTAATAGTTTCTCTAGTTGCTGTTCAGACACCCGCATACCATTTGAATCGTAACCTGGAACATCAGTAGCGTTGTATTGTATCGCTTGGCCGGGAAGTGCGCGAAGCCTCGATTCGTTTGCGCGTTCAACTTCGACTCGAGTGGGATATCTACGACGTTGTCACCACACGTTTAAAGGAATGTGAAAAAAAAAACGATACAGTTGCGTCGGACCGATGCCATCCTCATAATGCAATGGTCTAGAAAGCTTCCGGAGGGCTCGAATGGCATGATCATCCAGTCTACCCAAACGCATATCGTTTAACATATCCACGAATGCTGCTGGTTTTGAGCCTTTGGATCCGTCGGAGGAAATTATCAAAGTACCTTGTTCTTTTTGCCGAAACACCTTCGTTAGCACAATAGGACGTTTGATACACCGACTCCAGCTCTCCGCTTCGAAGGCAAAGATCGGTAATACAGGGTTGCCGTTTTTGTCACGGTCTGGAACTGGTGGCAACTGACAAAAGTCACCAGACACGGCAAGCTGATGATGACGTACGTGAGTGACACGACGTATAAATTAAATGGTGTCCATGACCTGTATTCCGCCGAATGGTTTATCACTATTCCTTAGAATCCGAGCAATGTATTCCTTTACATCTTTCAGCAGGGTATATTGGAGTGCAACCAAATACTTACAAGCTTATCAAAAAGGACGCCGTCGATCATAGATACTGGAGACAAGAATCGTTAGCAATTGACAGGTGCTTATAAGATTCTCGTACTTTCATCCAATATGAGGGTCTGCACCTTTCGCCAACGTTCAAGCACACTTCTGAGTTTCTCTTGACCAAGAAATTTGCCTACAAGTTTCTTTGCGTCCTCTTTTCCAACGCCGATGCCGGCCCATGAATGCAATGTTGTACCACCAATGTTTACCGAAGCGACGCCAGTGGATGCAGTGATGGCAAGAGTAGGACTACCTCTCCCTCCACAAGCATCAATAATGGCGCGAAGTAGGACAGACTTTCCAGTTCCTAGAAAGACACAGTTTGCAATCGGGATGAAAAAAACTATGTTGTTACCAGCAGCTCCGGTGAAGAAGACATTTTCCCCGCTCTTAACCATTTCTAGCACAGCTCTTTGTCCCTCAGACAGGACGACAGTGGGAACATGGACCCCAGGAAGGGACACAGGCGCATCCCGTTCGGTAGAGGATTCGGCGAAATGACTGTGGACCTGTGTTGTCGGGTCGAGTTGTGGGGGGTGGTTGGAATTAGACGATGCGCCTGAAAGACGGTTTAGACGGAATATAGGTCACCATGCTGAATACTCCTATTCAAACTTACGTTCCATCCAGTGGGGCGTGGAAACCCATTGTTCCGCGTCTGCTCGACAGGTAAAACTCTTGAAGATAGCTGCGGGCCATCTCGAAACCTTAGAACGACATCAGAATAATGAAGATCGGATCGGGCCCCATCTTACATTGGTACTGCACTTTTGGTTCTCTGAATAATCTAAACATAGCACACAGTGAGAACCTGAACTCACCTCCTCCCAAGTATCGTATATATTCGGACCTTCGCGTCCTACACGAACAGCGTAGTACTTTTTCCGCCGTGCTTTTGGCATGACTTCTGACAACAAGACCTTAACGCGACTTTATGAGGCGCGACATGAAAATGACGGCATCACACTCGTGACCATACCCAACTCTAATGATATTGGAATGAGGAAATCAATACATAGTAGGAATACAGCCTGAGCAGATCATGCAACAGTAGTTGAATACAGACTAGATAATCTCTACGAAATTGGCTGGAAATACTCCCTCTTTGTCATTGAGCTTGCCCTTCCACCTAGGGCGTCTAGTTGTGAAAGGTCGCATTCAACAAGAGATGAGATGAACACACCAATCGTCGGTACTGTCGCTCTTTCGAGTGATAGTAATCACGTCTCCTTTGGAAAACGACAAGTCGCCAAGCTGTCCTGGACTGAGGAGATGATACTTTGGACATGGTTAGACCACGCACCTCCACAGCTTTGAATTCGTACAAGGCGATCCCGCGAGCAACACCTTCAAGAGGGGACAGTGGTTCACTCAACTCTGGTTTTGTCTTGAAGCGCGGTGGCGAGGATCTAATTGTATCATGAGAGTATTCAAGATCTTCCTCCGGTGGTGGTGTAGACGAAAACGGGTTCGTATAACCGGGTAGACTGTCCCGCTGTTCGGTAGAGTACGGAGCACTCATAGAACGCGAATGCGAGCCTGACTTGTCCGAAAGGGTCGAGTGAACTGAACGGAAGGGTGGAAGTGAGTTGAAAGGGCTTTGGGGATTGTAAGGGTCCACAGGTGCGCGCGGAGTACTTGTGGGCGCTCCTATGCGACGCGGCACGCGCCGCATAGGCTTCAAACCAGCCGCAAATTCATCGCCAAAATCTGAAGAGCGAGATGCACCTCTGCCTTTCCAACGACTGGAACTGCGGTTGTCAAGGTCATCAGAAAAGTGAACCCCGGAATTGGTTTGTGTGCCCCAATGCGACGGGGGAAACTCAGTGTTCTTTTTCTTTCTCCCGAGAAAGGAAGAAAATCGCTGTGTCTTTGAACCAGCCGTACTGGTTTCATTGGTACTCCCGAACGCGTATGGCACTTGTTCTTCAGCCCGATCATCGACCCAGTGAACTCCAGGCATACTTGCGCATGATTCCAAAGCTTTTATCAAGGGCTCGGCCCAGTCTGGACACGGCACAGCGCCGCTAAGGAGCATCTTGACCGTAACGTCTTGATTATAAGCCAGGGCATTGGCATCTTGTCGCTCGACAATAACGGATCCTTCAATAGACACACCCCCGAAGAGCCCCCGGGTCTTTGAGTAGCTATACCTATCATAAACAATGAAAAACTAAATAAGTACGCAGCAGGAAGATGGCTTACATTGCAGCGACCTTTCCCTTTGAATTCAGTGAACCGATCGCCTCCCCGTTCCGGCCTAAAGGTCCTACGGCAACACTCAGGTTGCCACCTAGAGTGAATGATCCAGCTGACATGAATGAATTCTGACAGGTTAACATCAGGGATGAGCATTAAACATGTGCCTTGAGTCGGAACTCACAACTGCCTGCAGCGGAATGGCTTGAGCTAATAGTTAACAACAAATAAGAGAATAACTTTACAGCAACTGAGTTCAGAACGACCAAAAAATCCGTCACCTCTGCCCCGAGCTGACCACCAACGCCGACGCCAGCCGAACCGATTGCGCTAGGAGCAGACCAAGCTACGAGAGGAACACTCGGAGTCAAATAGAGTCTTGCATTTAGCACCATGTAGAACTCACATCCATTCGGGAGTTTTGCGATAACGATTCCGGAACCAGCACGTGCTGAGAAAAGGAAACCAGCTTTGAAGACAGTGAAAATCGCAAATCCTTTGGCATGTTCCAGGACGCTACGTGGTATGATCTGTAGACAATCTTACATACACGGTAACCGGGCCAGGGATGGCAACTCACACCGTCCAAGCCATTATTCCTGCTATCAACGAAGGAAGAGACTGTGTGGTATTCAGAAAGTGGAGATTGGGGAGAGGAACAGACTCACAAATCTTTGCAGCTTTGTGACACTCTTTGGGTAGTGTCTGTGGTAGTGGCGAGTTGAGCTTCATTGTCTGCACACACAGTATTGCGCTAGGTGGGAACAAAGGTCAGAATCCCAGGGGGGCCTAATTAACCGAGTGGATGAGATGGCAGTGGTACTGGTATAGATACGCAGCCCGCTCTACCGGCGTAAACATGATGAGGTGCTTTATAATGAATGTGACATGTGACGAACGCCTTGTATTCTAATGTCACGTCTAACTAGGATTCAAAATAGTACACACCGATCGGACATGGTGCCCATTTACTATAGTCATCCAACAACCTCCAACCAACAGCTGGAATTCCACCTGACCGCGTTGTGCTATCACATAAAGCGGAGCCGTTTCCGGGGAGCACTAACGGCCGTTGTTCATCAGCCACGAGTATCTGTAGGCGTTCCTCCATGTTCATAAGATCATGTGCTTGCCAAGACTACGACAGTTATTATCAGATCATTTGGACAAAACAGTATCCTCGCACTTGTGAAGGGACGGCCAGTACCGCGGCCCTGAGTAGTTCGACACTCCCCTGCAGATCCTTGGAACCTACCGAAATCGCCTGTAGAAGGTCATTCAAACTACCCTGAAAATCTCAGCGTCAGCCAAAATGGACAAAACAAATCCTACATTTTGACTTTAATCCCAGAATTTTGCCCTCGAATAAAGATCGGAGAAACCTGAAGAATGATTTCTTTCCTTAAATCACTTCCGTGTTCCAATCCGTCCGTCCACGTCCGCGCAGCCCAGGTCACCCAACGGGCAAGGTATTCGTTGTAAATAGTACCTTTGGATACAGTTATATCTTTATCCATGTTTGATTCTGATTGATCCTCCAGTAATATTGAGATGGCCCGACTAACGAAGACAGCTGGGAAAGCGGGATGGGTCGCACGAAGCTGTACGAGGAGCGGCGTCCACAACGCAAGACTAGCGGCTGTAGGTAGGAACGGATCTGCAGATGCGCAGCATTTCCTACGGGACGGTCAGTAATGAGTGATTTTGTTCCTAACGATTTCTGACCTCTTGGACACGGGAACGATGGCACCTCTTTCGAGAAGAGCGTCACAAAGGATCTCCAGTGCCCACTTTTCCTTGATATCAACTCTAGAAGCGACGGAGTTGTCGTCGAATCCCCATCCGAGAGGATGCGTGGCAAGTTCCGCTGAGACCCTAATTTCGTTTATCCATCGTTCAATATCACGCATCACAATATCGATCTCGTCTCGGTGCTGTTTGCGTAGGGACCCATCTTGGGCGACAGCCTTCATGAGAAGTTTATATGATCTTAAGAAAGGCTCGACAGGACGCAGTGAAAAGGATGATGTTGATGTGGGTGCAGAAGGATTGAGAGTCGGATGAAAATAATTGTGGAGAAGCCAAGAGAGGGACTATGAGCGTTGAAAAAATGAGGAGATCCGTACGCCGGAATTGATGTAACCTATTACCTCTCTGCTCGCCTCTCTGAGTAATTCGAGACTGGGTAGATCCTCATGAGTTGCTGCATGTCTGAGCTCTACAAGCCACGACGGTAAGCCGAGCTGGGTAGCTATGGCGGCTATGGACCTTGCATATGCCCCAGATTGCAAAGGATCAACCAACCCATTGACCATTCGGATGATTGCTGCTGCATAGGTCTGTCGAAGACCAAGGGCAGTCCTAACGGAATGAGTGTCTCTGCAGGATGCATCCAGCAGGCGTGCCGCTAATATGGCAAGGGCAGAGTCAAGGGCGTGAGGAAGTGGTGTGACTGCTTTCCATGCTGACAACTGGAACAGATGACTTTTGAAAATGAGCAGGCTGGAGAAACTTACCCTATTGACTGCAAGCGTTTTGGCTTCGAGATCTTCTTCGTCTGTGTAAATCCAGGAGTATACTTGGTCTAGTTCACCGATGTGAGGCCAGGGTACTCGTCGGGGTAACCGCATCGCCAGTAGTTGCAAGGCGTATTACGTGCGGCTGTGCTATATTGGCTGTACAAGCTATTCCTATGAAACTCGAAGGGGCAGTCCCCGCAGCCCAAAGTACGCCGATATGCGATATGCGGTCGCGTCGCAGTGCTTCGGTTGTATTAATCTACTGACATTTGAATACGCGCTGTCAGGTGTGTCGCTGGCATTCAGACGTATTGTAACGCCAGCACAGCCTACTCTCAGGGCCCATTTCACTGCCTCTCGACATGCGGTTTCCTACATAAAGGGTGGGCCCTCATTCTGACATACCTCATTGTCTTCCTCTCGTCGTCAATTCCTTCATCTGTTCTCCAAGATGTCCCTTAATACCCAAGGTATCATATCCGCCGTGACCTTGGGGATGTATATTCCCGTCCTCTTTTTCGCCTTTCGCATATCCTACAGGTATGGCATAAGAGAGAGGGGATGGCTTCTGCTTGTCATTTTCTCGTTGAGTGAGTCCAGACGTCGATATTCGATATTATTCGCTCACAATTTTCAGTCCGGATCATTGGTGGTGCATTGCTAGTTGCCGCAGAACTCATCGTACCAGCCGTGACTGGACTTTATATTGGAGGCTATGCCCTTGAGGCATCAGGCTTATCGCCGTTGCTGCTCAGCACCCTCGGGCTGATAGAAATCATGTGCGTCCTCTTAGAAACATCGCACACTAATCAACCAAATAATGTTCTGTCAGAACCGAAGGGCCGAATAAGGAGCAGCAGCATACTCGCCACTACAGGATCTTGCACATAGTCGGAATGCTAGCCCTAATCCTCACGATCATTGGTTTAACAAACACGAGCTCGAGCTCGCAATCTACTGCCAACACAGAACGCCGTGTTGGTGTGATAATCTTTGCCGCAATATATGTCGTCTTGGTCGCCTTGACTGTTTTGCAATGGGGTCGTCGTCACCGGCTTATGAAATACCGCAGACAGGTGGGAAACCACGCATCGTTGCTTCACCCCTGGCTAATCTGTTATGCAGCTGCTTGTCGCAGTTTCAGTTGCCCTACCCTTCCTTGCGGTCCGTACGCTGTATAGCGTGCTCTCCACTTTTTCATCTAGCTCGTTCCCTACCACTACGGGGTCGACTACGACAGATTCAAACAGTGCCCTGGCCAAATTCAACATGTTCACGGGAGAATGGCAAATATACGTCGTCATGGAGGTCATTATGGAGTATGCCGTGGTGGTGATCTACACGTTTGCCGGCACCGTCTTACACTTGGATCAAGACTACAAACTGCAAGAGACTGATGAATACCCCTTGTACCGTCCCCAGTACTGAGCGGCTGGTACATAACGCTTCGGCAGTCTTACGAGCTCTGTCATTTACCTCACGAACATCCAAGGCCAAAGTTGTACATATGTACCTGTAACGAACAGCCTAGATGGTTTTTACTAATGACTCGACGATATTCGGACTTCTATTTAGACTTCTATTTACTACAGTGCCCATTATTTTAAAAAGCATACAACTTGGTTGATGCATTACTGTAAAGACAACCAAAATGTTCATCGTGATCAACTGTTTTTAAATGTCAGAGCCGCATAGTCAAGCATGCCCCGAACTGCCTCAGGAAGCAGCGACCAAGAGGTCTGGGGAATGCTCCGGCTTAATTGAGCTCCTAGTATGACTATTCTTCTCCCCTGCAAACCTGCATACCCATGGCCAACCGAAGTTAGCAAAGAGTTACTTTGCAGAGAGGCAAAGCTCGGTGAGGGTACTTGGTGAGTGAAAAACTAACGAAAGGACGCCTTAAAAGGACGTCAAATGGATTACGTAAACGAAACAAGGTGCGCAAGTTTCATACTGGTTACTGTATTTCTTCTCTGCAGATCCTTAGTCAACGGGTATCAACGCTCGGACGGGAGTTGGATAGTCATCCGGTACTTTCCAAAGCCAGAAAGGTCCTATCGGGGATTTATTAACAACGAAGGATTGTCTTCCGATACATTGCATCCTACCAGATGGATCCCCTAGAAGGCAAGTTTGGTCAGCGTCGGTGGTTCCGTCGTCGGTTGCTAGACAACCCACCACGCTCATGGTAAGCACCGGTCCAAGTTCCAACAATCCCCATTGCGCTTGCTGTGCCCCCAATTTGTACTCCCTCTGAGCTATGAATCAATTCATAATCAAGTTAAAAATGACCTAGCATCGGACGAGGGAAACAACAAAAATCACCTCCATTGCATGCGTCCATCGCGCGCAGACACCTAACGTTGTTACAAAGTCATCTCCTTTTATGCGCGAAGATCACGTCGGAAGACTCACAAACCGCCAGCGCACCACACCATCATCAGCCATGTACACTGATCCAACTACTATCGTTTCATTGCCATGAAAACCGCGGGACGAACCAGAGAAGTAAAGCGTAGGATAGTTTGCATCCTTAGACTGAGGGAATCTTTTTAGGGTGTAATACCCTGGCATGGCGTCCGGACTGATGAGGTTCAACTTGAGCTCAATCAAACGGGTCGCTTCGGAAAAATGGGGGTCTTCAAAGAACGATCCGCCTTGCGCACGACCCGTGTAATCCCTGATGGAGAACTGGAACGCACACGTCAATTGTAGTCCACCGACATACCAGGAAGACATGATGTACGTTGAAAGCTAGCGTGGAGAGTTCAAAAGACGTATTGACTGGAATTTTGAGCTACTCACCAAATAGATCCCTTCAAGATGAATATCCATTCAGCCTCCTCATTTCACGAGACCAAAAGAAACACACCGATAATCCAGGAAGGAAACGACTCGTCTCCAATTTCCCTCGACTCCTGCCCAATCGTGGGGAGCGGGGCTGGTTGCATGAGGTGCAGAATACGCTCGCGTTGCTTCAAGACCACAAGGAGGCCTTGCGTTCAGAAAATGTGTTGAATGATCCGCGAGATTGAAGGCCATGACATTTACAATACATTCTATATGGAACCAGTCTACCTTTCCAGTCTTGAGCATAAAGGGACCCCAATCATTGTCCCCGTTGTAGTTATTGAGGTCGTATACCTGGCACCTGCTCCTAGCGCGAATTGATTTCATGTGTGATATCCCTTCATCACTATCAAACTGGTCGAGCGTGAGCGCCAGATACGAGCGGAGGCGAGCAAGCGTTTGACAAGTGTGCTGCCGAGTGACTGAGGGAGGTAGTTGTAACATGTTCGTAGATTCTAACACGTCCATCACCCACTGTAGACTGGAGGAGGGGACATGTTCACGGCCTAAAATGACAGGGGAGGCAGATCGCACTGTGTCTAGCAGAATGTCAAGAGCCATATGAAGATCCTCGGGACTAGACCGAGCACTGCGCGCGATGACTTCTGCGTGCACTCTGCGCTGAAGTTCTGTTTTCCAGTCAAAGTTGATGTCTTTGCGGAGGCCTTGGGGCGTGTTCCGGGGGTCATCAAAAGGAAAGAGAAGGAATAGCTGGCGCCAGAGATATTGATCCGTGGAGTCATTTACGAGCGACCGTGCGGCCCGACAAGTCTGAGTGAAAGAGGCGACGTCGCGAGGATGACAGAGAGCGAGTGCTTGCTCTGTAACTTCTGATGGTACAGACCAGAAATCGATATTCGGGACTGACATGAAAGACGCTGGGTGAAAGAGGGGACTTGCCTTGTAGTGTACATACGGCATATATAGTCGGTACTAGCGGATGGGAACCGCGCTTACGACCTCACCGCGACTATTCTGGTCTCATTCCAGGATGCTGACTCGTACCATCTTATGTGTCTTTTTTATCACCCCTTCAATTGCCTTCCAGTTTCCGTTCAAGCTCCCGTTCCTCAAGTCCACGCAGACAATCCTCGTGGAAGAGCAACTGGTCAATGCGACGCCTCGTATAGCCATCATTGGCGCGGGCGCTGCTGGTTCCTCTGCGGCTTTCTGGATATCAAAGGCCAAGCAAAGATCCCAGATTGACGTGGAAGTAGACATCTACGAGCGAGCATCTTATATTGGTGGTCGTGAGTGTCATGTTCACCAGCATTCCAGCTTCATTGACGCGTCCGCAACACCCAGGGAGCACAACTGTCTGCCCCTACAGTGATCCCACTTATGCACCAATCGAGCTTGGAGCCTCGATATTTGTCCACGCAAACAAGAATTTGATGAGAGCATCAAAGGAGTTCAACCTCACTTTCAAAGACTTTGGTGACGAATTCGCGAACACGGGGATATGGGATGGCAGCCAGTTTGTCCATGTTGTAAGCTCGGCTTACCTATATCAATTGTCGATAAACGTTCTTGATGTCTGACCCAAGATGAATCACTCCAACTATTACAAGGGCTGGTGGACGACACTCAAAACTCTGTGGAGATACGGATACAATAGTCCAATCCGGACACAAAAAATGTGAGTAGAAGAGCAATTTTTCGCGTCGCTACTGACGCGCACCCCTTAGCGTTCAAGATTTAATTTCGCGATTTGTTGGTTTGTATACAACTGAGTCACCTAGGTGGGATGACGTGGCGGACCTCTCCTCCCTGTTCGAGTGGGCTGAAATGGCAAATTCTACGTGTATTGATTACCTTCTCGCGAACGGTGTCTCTGAATTATTTGTACAAGAGATGGTCGAGGCTGCTACACGTGTCAATTATGGCCAGGTAGGGCTATTCTTCCCGACCTAGAGAATAGGATCTTTCACTAAGTACATCTATAGGATGTCAAGGGAATCCATGCATTGGAATGTATGGCGTCCTTGGCTGCTACCGGGGCGGTGGGCGTAGCCTCGGGAAATTTCCGCATATTCGAAAATTTCCTCAACGTGTCGGATGCTCATGTTCATCTGGACACAGAGGTACAGTATCATTATCCGTGATTTGCTCTATAGTCTGGATGACAATCTTTCTGTGAAGGTCAAAGAAATCAATCGCATCCCCGACTCGTCTCTGTGGACCGTTCGTACTTCCTCAGGAACACAAGTCTACAGAGGCGTCATACTCGCTGCTCCATTCCACCAGACAGGCATTTCGATTTCGTCAGAGCTTGCGGCTCAAATTCCTCCACAGCCATATGTCCATCTCCACGTTACTCTTCTCACCACTCGTGATAACAGGATGAAAGCAAATTACTTTGGTTTGGCCCCGGGCAACGATGCACCGCAGTCTATTTTGACAACCTCAAAGGGCGTACGGTCTGGCGGAGTCGAACCCGAGTTTAACTCACTGTCATACCATGGGCGCGTTCAAAAAATGAACGAGACTGGTCATTTGAATGACCAAGAGGAGTGGAATGTCAAAATCTTTTCGAAACAGCGTATCTCTGATGAGTGGCTTTCGAAGGTATTTAACCATGTTGGTTGGGTGTACAGGAAGGAGGTCAGTATTCATGCTTGGTTTGCAATATCCCTCGCTCACATGTGGTGTCAGTGGGATGCGTACCCAGTGTTGCCCCCCACTGCCAGTTTTCCACCAGTCAAGATTGACCAAGGATTCTACTATGTGAACGCATTCGAACCGTGACTCACCTTGTTAGTCTTGGTCTTTCACACCCTGACAGATTAACCCATAGGTTCATTTCGACGATGGAAACTGAAACTATCGCCTCGCGCAATGTTGTCGACCTCCTTTTGCACGAAGAGTTTGGTTCAGGGATTTGTGGTTCCTTGATTTCTGGCTCAGATATCAGCACTCATGAAAATGCGACCCATGTTACAGACAGTGATGGTTTTGTACTTGGGTGGGACTGTTGATTAGGGAGCATGAGCCTTTGCTGGCTGTTTCTCACATCGCAAACTACTTATCTCTGAAGACTCAAAAGTTGGGATTATATATTGACATATTTGGGGCTCTCATGACTCTTCAGTACGGAACAAAGACAGACCAGCTGTGCGAGGGAACTTAAAGAAAGTACTAGATCTATGAGAAAAGAACGGTGCGGTGTAACATTACGTCCTTTACTTGTTCAATCCCCTTTGCACCCCCTTTCTTTAAGGGAGATTTTCAAGAAACTTCAATTTCAGCTGAGGTCTCGTCCTCAGACTTTTCTGGGATAAGGTCGAGCGGTGAATCCTGGTGACCCTTTGGTTGAAGGTCGGGTTGGTCGTGCCGGTCTCTGTTGGCACAGGTATCCGTTGATGGCACCTCAGACGCCCGCTCAATAGGATCACCGTGGGCCATCCAATCTGTGTAGTCTCTCCGCACCTCGATATAGTCGTTGGCGAATTCTCCGATCTATCGCAAAGTATCATATAGTGTAGTTATGTAAGCTGATGAGGGTGGGGCTCACCTCGACATCGTCCAAACCAAGACTTTCGCCCTCGGGCGTTGTTTTGAGATGGAGGCCAGGTATCATATCGATGGTTTTGGCAATAATCGCTGTCGCCACAAAGGCGTAAGCGCAGGTAGCACAGACGTAAGCGAATTGAATGTATAGCTGTTTGTAGTTGTGGTCAACCCAACCACCATTGACATTAGTGTTTACACCATCGAGGGCGATGACGTTGTGTGATGCGAAGAGGCCATTCGCAAGGAGACCGATGACACCGCCCATGGCATGCTCAGCAAAGAGATCAAGCGCATCATCGATTTTCAAGAATAATTTGACTTCAGGGACAGATTAGATGATAAAACAGCGTGCGTTTGACAGGATCTTACTTTTCGTGGCATAGTTGCAAATTGCGCCAGTGGCGATGCCCATGATAATAGCTGCCCATGGTTGGATGAAACCCGAAGCCGGAGTGGCGGCCACCAAACCAGCAATAGTTCCTGAGCAAAAGCCGACCATGCTGTACTTGCGTTCTAAGCGATAGTCAAGGAGACACCAAACAATTCCACCGAAAGCGGCTGCGAGCATCGAGTTCCATATTGCCATGACTGCACGGAGGTTTGCACCAAATGCACTGCCTCCGTTGAACCCGAGCCATCCAAACCAGAGAATGAATGTGCCAAGGTTGACCATGGACACATTATGTGGTCTAAAGTTCAGTAGCTCTTTTTCCTGCCGTCGGCCGAGGACCCAGGCATAAGCAAGTCCACCAACTCCACTGCCGATCTCGACTGGACCACCGCCTATCAAATATGGTTAAAATGAAAAAATCATGTAATTGAACACAATCAGAACCGAGGCTTACCGGCATAATCCAGGACACCCCACTTGAATCCCCATCCGTTCACATTCCATGCCCAACAAGCCAAGGGGCAATAGACGAGGGTCATCCACAAAAAGGTAATTATCATTGCTGGGAGAACCCTACCGCGTTCGGCGATCCCACCCACCAAGATTCCCACCGTTACGCAGGCGAATTCCATTTGATAGAAGCTGTATAACAAGGCTGGAATTAGGGGTGAACCTGGGGATGGATTATCGAGGACGTTGATCAAGCCAAAGTTGGCGAGATTGCCGATGAAACCGTTGGTTGCGGTTGGGGAGAATGCCAATGAATAACCCCAGAAATACCACTGGAAGATGCATACAGCATTGCTTGCAGTTACGACCCATATCAGAGACAAGGCAGATTTTCTCCTGGCCAAACCGGAGTAAAGAAAGGCTACAAACGAAAGGGGTCAATGGCAATTCGGTGGATCCTCGGGATGGAACCGTGCGAACCAAGGCCTGGAATCATAAAGGACACCATGGCACCTGCGACGATAATAAAAGATACATCGCCGCGGTTGAATCTGTGGGACAAAGATAACGGTGATATAGTTGTAAGGAAATGTGACTGGCTTACTGGTTGACATCGCCTGGAGCGTGGCAAGATAACAAGAACGGGTGAGTGTGGGGCTGACAAAGGAGGCTATTTATACGAGAGCATGATGCTTACCTGTCGAGAGTGTGTTAGTTCGAGTCAAAAGCTCGCTGCGCATCATGAGGGGGCAGGAAGATTCAGAAGAGCTAGTTTGGATGTAAATATTGTGACACTGGCTGGCACAGACTTTCTTGCGAGCTCGGAAAAGAATGGATTGATTACGACAGCCTGAGAGTGTGTG
Organism: Hemileccinum rubropunctum; assembly: GCA_038089535.1. Taxonomy (NCBI): domain Eukaryota; kingdom Fungi; phylum Basidiomycota; class Agaricomycetes; order Boletales; family Boletaceae; genus Hemileccinum; species Hemileccinum rubropunctum. Next base: position 73,704 of record JBBPLC010000054.1, read on the forward strand.
GCATGTGTTGCCAGCGCAAAACCAGTTGTTCGGTCGAGGATCAACTTACTTGGCAAGTGAAGGCGTCAGGTTGCCGTTACTACCAACTTGAACGGGCGGATTGTTACATAACTAGCTTTTTGCAAATGCTTCGGCCGAATGCTCAGGGTGCTTGTATGGCCATCTATATCAATACGAGACGCAGTTTTGACAGCCTGGACAACCCGGTGGGAAGAAGGCACAAGTCCAACGTGCCAAGAGAAGAAGTTATAATGAGCTGCGTGATTTTCCGGAACTTGTTATTCGACTCCGATTCGGAACGGCTATTAGTTGGCGCGCGTAGGATGTTTCGACCAATCATGATGCTTGCCCGTGTATACCGACTCGGAGCGACTGCTCGATGCATTCATTCCGGTTCTCTCTACAACCTCAAGTATGCCGACAAGCTCCACCAGAAGGCTCAGGAGTGAGTACTATCTCTGTGGCACTACTAACAGGCGCATGATGGTGGAACCACAGAGAAGGACTGGATCTTGAAGAGTTGAAATCACGGGCGCGGGAGGATGCTCGCTGCAAGCAGAGGGAGGAGACTGCTACCCTTCTCGCTTCGTTCAAGAAAGCCCATTTGCACGCCAACACGCGGTCCGATTCCCCACAACGTGCCACCACACGCAAAGACAGCTCACCAGTAAAAGCAAGTGTCTTTTGTTCCATTGACTTTTCTGCATATTCTTACGCTAACTCACCAGCCACTTTCTTCGATTCTGAATCTCTCGAAACTCCTGGCCACACCACACACCGCATCACAAATATCTGCGCTGTGGACTGCGTACCATGCCTCGCGAAACAAGGGTACCGGAAGAGGTTATATCTGTGCTTCCCTCTCTTTGGAATCGTACAACGCAATGATGGGTGTTGCAAAACAGTATCCGATTTTTGTGGTACCGGTACCTAGAGTGTCTAGCCCCGATCAATCTGGCGGGTCCACTGGCCAAGCACACGAGTTCTTTTTGCTGCAGTGGGACTTCCATCCACCCCCTCCGATCCCCTCCGCCGCCGAAACCAACCCGTGCAAACCCGTAATGCCAGGTTCCTCGTCCCACCTTCCAGAGCCTTCTACCGTCCTGTTTACACCACTCCAAGAATACAAACTTCGCACATCCTTCGCGACACCGTACCTAGTATTAACATTTTATACAGACCTATCACAATCGCACGGGATAGTATTGCTCCGCGGAGAGATCACACCATCCTCTTCCTCGGCGGCCTCACAGCCAGGGAAGGAAATCCCAGAACGTTTCCTCCTCAATCAAGTTGACGCTCAGCTACTGGCGATGGGACTTCAAAGATTCTATTTATGGGGCGGAGGCAGGAAAGACGGCGATCACGATTCTACTGCTGAGGTACTGCTAAAACGATTCCACGAAGAGCCCGAAAAGTTTACGTGGCAAGACTTTGTGGAATCCTCTGATATCATCGCTTAGCCAAACTCGTGGTAGAATATCTAACATCAGAAAAATGAATTCAGGTGAATTCACTGTGCTAGAGTGATCCAGGGAGCCTCCTTGACCCATTCGTTCTTGGTGAGCTCCTGTAAGACGAACGCTGCGAACCCTACTCTTGACAACGTAGTCCCAGTTTTGCCGTCGCCTACATATCCAGCTACAACATCTCGACTATTCGAGTTGGTCAGGAAGGGGACTCGGACAATTGTCCAATCAAGTGCGTCCCCCTCCGTGCGGATGGCGTTTCCGACGCCCACGATATCGTTGTACACTCTAGGTGCCAAAGTCTTGATACCGCCGATGATCAACGTCCACTTCAAACCCTGCTTGTCATGGGGATCTGTGATGCTGGATGTGCCGAGAGCGATAAGACGTTTGACGCCGCGCGCTAGCATGACCTTGATGATCAACGAATACGCTCGAGCGAGAGGCTCGCCACTTGGATATGTCCCATGTGATAATTTAGGACCGAGAGCTGAGAGAACAGCGTCTACGTTTTCCATCGCGGCTGACAAAGCGGACTCATCATCCAGCCCGCTTTTCACGATCGTTACCCGTGTGTCGGTTCTGATGTCCTCGGAGAGCTTCTCTGGAGAACGAGCGAAAATGACGACGGTGTGTGAAGCATCGAGTGCTTCCTTGACGAGCAGTACACCGCATGCACCTGTGGCTCCAAGGATGAGTAGGTGCATGTCGGGTTTCACTGGATGTCTGTAAATAGTTGAATGTCGCACCCATATGCTAGTACCAGTCGGTTTCTACTTACTGAATTTCGAGGATGATGGAAGGTGTTGACGTATTTTGATAAACAACTCAATTGCCTTGTGGCGCAGATTGCACCCCCCGGGCCAAATGAGATTGAAAGGTATATACCTATCCGAACACCAGAGGATTTCCGTCCAGAACTCAGACAGGTATTCTGGGCCACTCCCCAGCTTCTAAAGCCTCTTTCTCTAATTCAAGGATAGCTTTCCCAAGTTCGCCCGTGGACTCCAAATCAAGTCTCTCCACATTCCTCTCATACGACCGACTGAATGCGTCTACCACTCCTTCTACCACGTCACGGACCTGAACCTGTTCCCCGGCTGCCAACGCTATGCAGCCGGCTTTCACGTCCGCTAGTCCACAAGCGACCACTTTGTTAAACCACTCCAGGGGTTCTTGAGTGACGTTCATGGCAAATCCGTGGGTTGTGAGTCGATGGCGCACCTGGACACCGATGCTTGCAACCTTTGTCGCAGGGTCCAAAAATACGCCAGTATGCTCTGAGGGAATGTGACTGAGTTTGTGAGCACTCGACAGATAGTTTTGAATCATTTTTTGCATCTTGCATATGTATTCACGGATACCAATGGGGGGAGACGTGCGGCCGAGGTCAAGGAGAGGGTAACCGACGAGTTGGCCAGGTCCATGGTATGTTACTTGACCGCCTCTGGAGGTCATGACAAAGTCGGCGCCGATTTTGGTGAGACGAGCGCGCTCCGTCTCGAGCTCGTGTTTGGTTTGCCGGCGCCCTGACGTGTAAACGGGTCGATGTTGCAACAACAAAAGGATGTCATGATGAGATGATGATGCACGTCGGGAAGCGAGTTGGATCTGATGAATTTTCTCTTGCAAAGCAAGCGTCCTCGCATAAGGTAGAGGGATTTGAAAATAGTGGTAGAACACAGGCGGGAGGGACATGTGATGTGTGAGTTAGTGAAACAAGTTGGTCAGCGTGCTGATCATCTCTCTCGCACACCACGATTCGTGGGAGGAGAAAGATGAGATGTGGAAAAATCCAACATGCTAGTTATCAAGGTTACCGCTGACGCAGGTGGCACTTTTGAGTGATGCGAACCAGAACAGTGGTTGTCCCCCGAACAAAAATGCCCATTGAACGAATCCCACCCAGGTTTAATACAATCCTAGTCGTACTTGGGATTATTAAGCTACAGTACATCTGTGTAGGTGTGCGGTGTGGTCCGTGTTGAATGTCCCAAGGAATGCTAACTACCAGTGTCCCGTAGTGTGACTGCCAGTCAATAGTACGCACGATCATCATTCATACAATCCGTGATTTTGTCGTCGAGCGCGCTTCTTAGATTTTTTCGGTTTTCCCCATGCCATGTCTTCCTCGTCCAGATATTCGGCTTGGATCTGAAGGTGACACTGAGCAAGTAGAATTACGGAACTTGACAATCTCTGTGGCTTACCCCGTACACTTCTCCCCCTTCAAAGCCTGTTGCAGGATCGCCGGTTCTTTGGTATTCATACCTCGACGGCTTACCGGCAACGTCAGCTCATTCACCGCATGGTGAGACTGAGCACTGGCACTCACAGCATCAACCTCAAAGCCATGACCAAGACATGACTTCAACGTTTTCCAGAATTTGGATAGTCCCCGAGGCTTTTTCTCGTCGTTATAATGGGATTTCATCGCCTGGAGGGATGCAAGTCAGTTAGCAAGCAAGCAAAGAGTTTGAGGGACATTCTCACAGTATCACGGCGTTTGTGGGGTGCGGAAAAGAATATGATGGAGACGTCAGGGGTGTCAGTTGTAAGTTCCTACGGTCTGTGTGTTTTGGATTATGCGCGGTTCGCTGACCGCTTCGTGATTAGGGAGAGAGAGAAGGGGGGAGGGGGGAGATGGTATGAAAATACCGTCAAAGACCTCTTTATGTATCTGACTTTTGACAACTCTTCATCCTCGCACCCTACAGTTATGAATAGTACTCCACGGAAGCTACTCCTTCTGGATGAATGCAGTACTTGAGCGGCGTTCTCATACTCCATCGTATGATTCTCCGCTTCTTTCCCTCGGTGCATCATGGCAGTCTGGGCACCGCTGAAGCACCGCACTTGACACACGCATTGATAGACCCTCGAAATAAATATCAATGCGAGGTTGAGGCCCAGTTCCACGTAAGTTCGTTTTGCGTAGCGCGACCACATCGGTATTTGACCGGTCCGTTGATCCTTGCTCCTCATCTCGCCCATCTGTGAAACTCGCAAAGCACTGGTCCATCTCTTTCCAAATGGTGGTTATTGTCTCGTCAGCTCTCTCCGTCTCCCCCTCCCCGCGCGCTTCAAAATCAAGAGGACGGTGTAGAATATAAAAATTGTTATTCATCGAAACTCGATCGCATCAGAGTCCGTCCGGAATTGCTGCGCATATGGAGCTGTGCCTTCCCGACGTCGTTACAGGCAGGGAAGAACTCTCGTCCCCTGCGCCAATCATCGTGTATCATGTGGACCTGGGTGATTGAGCCTAGTCACCCCGGATCAACATTCTTTCACCGACACTCTGTTGGATGGTTTTTCGTTTCACGTTTGTGCACCGCGCCACGCATGCGCGCCGATGCCATCAGTTGATTTGTCAGTACACATCTCGCGACTAAGACAGTTGACTAACCAGTCTTTAGTCCAAACCGAAAGGTAATGGCCATGGCTTCCACAGATTGTTCTTCGATCGAGGGGTATGCACCCGACCCCGCGCAGCAGGACACCACATCTGGAACTGCGTGCCTAGCTTTCACTAGATGGCACATTCTTGTATTCATTCAATTGCGGCCTTCCGTCGCTCTGAGACTTGCTGTAAAAATAGTTCTCTGCAGTCCGCGGCCCAGGCACCATCGTGTCTGAGGGTTAACGCGTAACAATGATCCTGGGTGGTCGGGGATTAGTTGTTACATGGCTGACGTGAAAAACTTTGTCAAGAAGCTGTGACAATTCGTGTTTCGTATCATACATGCCTGCGCCGGTGGTTATTACATAGTATACTGACGATAATGATAAATAAAAAAAGAAAAGAGGGAATAGCAAAAGGGATTGACTGGACATGACAAGTTTCGCAATCAGAAAAATCTGAAGCTGCGGCGTTTGGAGCGCTTAGAGCTCGAGGTTTTGCCCGTTCCCCACGACATATTGTCATCGTCAAGCATCTCGGCCTGCGAAAGAAAATGTTTAGCATCACACAGGTACTTCCCGGAGGACGTCATGCTTACATATCCGCCATCATTAGAAGTTGCTAACGCCCATGATGATATCGGTGACGATGACTGGATGTTCTGCAGGATGGTCAGAGCGGGAGGCTTGACAAATACGTCTGACCTACCAATGCATAAGTGATATCCAGTGGGGAAGGATGGCCGTTGACCGGAACAGAGCAGTTGCTCGATTTAGCACTCTGGTAATGGAAAGCACATGACTGGCTGGACTTTGCGCTATTCCGTCGGATGCTTACCTTGGTGCTGCTGATAGAGAGTCTCTTGAACAGTGAGGACATTCTGTGCGAATAGGTTGCGTGAAGGATGGATTGCTGTGGTTTGAATGCAAGTGGGGGTGGATGCCTCCTGACGAGCAACAAATGGGTCTTTTATAACTACCAAACGGTAGCGGATGCCGGATGAAGGCATTTAACCCGGATCTCAGCCACCTGCAAGGATCTAGCAAAAGAACTCGGTGTTTGATGACAGTGCAGCCTTGTCCAAATTGGTGACGTGTAGCCCAGTTGGGGTTGGGGAGACAGGCACGGGGCTCGTGTTGTCCAACTCCGTATCTCCATGGCACAGATGCATATTCATATGCACCAATTTGATCATAAACGTCTCACGCAAGACGCCAGCGGACGCTATCGGCGCACTCACACAGTTGACAAAGTCTTTGTCAGAGTGGTTGTATTTAGGCCATCTTGTCGCATATTTAGCTTCTAATCCCCGGACACTGGATTCTGTCAGCCAGCTGACAATGTCACTGGTCCGAGACTCGATTATGCATTGTTCCAATAGCAACATATGGAACGGTCCTCTCACCTTGCCCGAGTCTGGTGACCAATGTTTTCGTCAGGGCGAGCGAAGAACATCCCTCAATAGGTACGACACCTAAAGAGCGTTCACGTACGTGAGCCTCCTGCAAGCTTTTGCGGTCAACCGCAGGGCATTGCACATAAGAACCTACTAGTGGACATTAATCGGACATAGTATAAGCCATATCAGCCACCTCGTTGCCGGTCTGCCGTTACAGTTTGTTTTGAATCGGAGATTAAAAAGTTCGGTGCTCATCAAAGTTTCCGATTGGCTGTATGACTCGGAGTTGAAGTCACTTTGGCAATCGATATCCGGATACAAACCAAGTGGAGGTAAATCCTGCAACGTCGTCCGAGTTTGAGTGTTTAAACAAGGGTTTGTTTCGCCCTTCAGTCCACGATCCAAACTAACTGAAGGATTGTGCTCCATATGTCTATGACAACAAATTTTCTCGTTTGCCTCCATGGGACCTCTCAGGCAATAGCCCCGACAAATTTCTCCATCAGTGAGATGATCATACCATTTCTGGTCCCCCTGTGGAAAACAAGCATACTCATGACTTTTAACTTTGTACCTGACAACACTTGACAGGTGATGCGGGGTTGAACTCAGGCTGCTGGCTATTTTCATCTGTTGAATTGATGACCTTACGGTTCCGTCGAGTCCGCTCCCCAATCAATCTTCCCTTGACCCGGCGCCCAGCTGATCTGGAATGGAAACGATAGCAGTTCGGGGTCGATGACTACACAAACTTTGTCTAGTAACCCCATTGCGGCTTCCGCTGTCTGGATACGATATTCCATGTTATCAGCAGCGATATGGAACATTGGACACTAACAGGGACCGCTTGTATGTTCCTTACATTGGTTTGTTCCTTCCGCATTTCAGGTTGACAGATGATCATTGAACTCTACCTCACATGACATGCGATCCGTCCCAATCGCCACGGACAACACAACATCTTGATTCTCGGTACGTCAGACAAGACGGACCCGAAATCCGGGATTTGTCCCTGGTGGGTAGGCGAAGTACCTGCTTTGCATATTCGGGTCCCTTTTCTCATTCCGGAACCGCACTCCACAATATGATTTCCCTAGTAATGAATACAGGAAGTACTGTCATGTTCCATTGTTCTGGAAACTGAGTGGTCACTCAGACAGTTGTCCAGGCCAATCCGGACCTGTCACATTTTTGGGGTGATCCCCCCTTTGACACAATATCTGTTGTCATTGTTATATGAGTTTGTCCGATGCTCCATCTGGGGAGAAACATTTCATATCTGGAAAATCCATCATTCAAGTATCCAGCCCATCTGGGAAAAGAAGGCCACTTGTAGTTGCGGAACCGATCATTGATGTTCATCTAACCGTTGCACTGGGCCAGTTCCCAGCTGTTCATGATCACCTGTCACGGACAGTGAAGTGGCAACGGATTCGCATGCGGAAATTGATAGTGAATTCGTTCCTTCTTGAGTGGGAACCTTTGGCATTAAACGCTCAAATTTCTTCAACGATTCTTACTTAACTTGAAATTGTTAGCGGACCGTACTAGAGTCTTTTGTGTAATTCCTGCTCTCACAAGTCTATAGCTAGTCGTGCTACCTGATTTTTGAAGTTTGAACTCAACACAATGTATGTAGATGTCACACGGCGCGCTCTTTCGTAGCCATTGAAACGGGGAAAGTGGTTGAACTGAATGGACCGCTGAATATGCACGGACAGACGATGCCGAGTATCCCAATTGCAAGTGAAATCAGCTACTGGTAAAACTTACACGATCATATACGCAAACATGATAAAGAATACCACGTTCGAACATTGCTCACACATCTTTTTTTCCAGCTGTTTTGACCTCCGTGACAACTTTTCCAAAGATGTTAAGAGCTGTTACGTGGGAGGACGCTTGCCCGCCTCCTTAGCTTTATGTGGCACTCGATCTGCCTTTCCCTTTGTGTGTTCGGTTGTTGCTTCTGAGACATGGACCAACATTGGATATTGGCAAGGTTTTTTTTACTCACCTAGAGTCTTCTTTGTCTTTTCGGTCGCTTTCTCACCTGTTTCTATGGCACTGGCCAAGCCTTCTCCGACTTTCTTGTTGACCTGTCCGCAAGCTCTGGATTACACATTTTGAATACATGGTGCTGCAAGATAAGCCACACCTTGTCTGCCACAGCCGATAATTTCTCTTTTACGGATTTTGACACCCACGGTGTCGCGTGAATGCGACGGCGGGTCAACGGATCCAAACCGAAGCTCCTGCGCCATCCGCGGGCGGAGCTGGTGATGATTACTGGGCGCATTAATGTTGCTGGGCAAGACATGAAATGTGATGTCATAGCGCGATGACGTCGTTACCAGTAACACGTGCCTAGTGGCGATGCACCCGGGCCGTGAGTTGGACCTTACAAATCCTTTGTCCTCGCCAGTGCTTTGATGGCGTACCTCTCAGCCGGAGATATATACGGCTTGCCGCAATATGCCCTCGGGTTATCCTCGTAATTTATGGGCTCGTGCGTGTGAAATTTCACTCATCCCAATGCTGACTCTGAATGCCCTGGTTTCGATGACCGTGGGCAAGGATCATCATCAGGGACTCGGATAGTGTAAATCAAATGCACCTATCGAGTGCGCGGTGTTGGCGCTTCCTCTCGCACAAGCGAAAAAGTACCTTGAGAGGGGTTTGAATACACAGAACTCGAAACAGTCGAAAGAGAGACTCTTGGCTTATAGGTAGCCCATGATTAATTGATTCATGATGCATGATGTGGAATCCAATGTGGCTTGATGACATAATCGCTCTCTAAGCGCAGTACTAGGACCATCATCTCATCTCCTTACTACACGCACACTACATTCTCAAAGTACTCAGTTGGTCGGCATTCACTAGACACAGCCATGAAGGGATTCACCAAAGCCATCAAGCGGTGAGCGTCCCCTTCTCGTACTTCAAGCAGACCTGCTGGAGGTCGAATGCATGGCATCGCCGCGCAGTGGATCTTGGCCATCCTGCTTTCGTTCAGCAGCTTATGCTGACCCACAGGACACCTCATATGGTCACCTCGAAAGTCGGGTTTTCAAAGAGTCAGTGAGCGACATATTCATATCGCTGCGAACGATTTCATATTGTTCTCAGAGTCATCCGATCCCGAATTCGATGATTACAACTCTCACTTCTCCGCTCTCGAGCAGTCCACCGAGAAGTTAATCAAGGACACCAAGTCTTATTCAGAGGCAGTCACAGGTATGAAATCCCAGCCGACGTTTCCATCCACTATTAATCGCGACCCTACCCTCCGTTTGTTAGCTCTGATGAACGGTGCCAATGGCTTCGCAAACCACTTCAACTTCATCTATTCACCATTGTCTGGAGAATTCAACGTGGGCAGCAAATATCCCGATGCTGCTGCCACGATCGCCAACACCCCTTCTTACGCCGAGCACTTGGATGAATTGCGTTCCGCCGTAGCACCGGAGCTCGAACTCATCGAGAGTCGCGTAGTTGGTCCCGTCAAGGAGTTCCAGGGCGTTCTCAAACTCATCAGAAAGACGATCACGAAGCGTGACCACAAGCTGATGGATTACGATCGATTCAATAACTCGTTAACCAAGCTTCGAGACAAGAAAGAAAAGAGCTTGAATGACGAAAAGAATTTGTTCAAAGTTTGTCAACCAGTGCTTGCTTGCTGTGGGGAAACCTCTTTCTAATGGGCATTCTTAGCTTGAACAAGACTTTGAAGTAGCGACGAATGAGTATGATTACATTAACAACGCACTGAAGCAAGATCTCCCCCGATTCATGCAGCTTGCTACCCAATTCATCGACCCTTTATTCCACTCCTTTTATTATATGCAGTACGTCTGTTTCCTGTTTTAACAAATCCTCCAAGTGAAATCGTCTTCGAGGCTCAATATTTACTACCTATTCCTTGAGAAGATGAATTCGTTCGCCGAGGGCAAATACAATGTCACCAACAGCCCAGGTTCGCAGATCCAGTCCGATTACGAGAACAGACGCACGGATGCTTGGAGCCAAATCGAGGATCTTGGGATCACCAAACGAATCATTTCTACATGTATGTGGATACGCTTTTTCATCCGCTATTCCACTTATTGCTTCATCCAGCCAAGCTCGTTCAAGCAAAGCGTGCGGAAGTTGGTGCCAGTGCACCTATAGGACGCACACCCAGTGCAACCACCACATCAAGCACCACAAGTTTTGCCTCGCGTTCTATGCCACCACCTGCGCATGGTGGTAGTTCATCGTTTGTGAAGAAAGCACCACCACCACCACCACCTGGCCAGTCAATCGCCCCGCCACCGCCTTATTCTGCCTCGAATGATGGAAGCGGTGCTGTTGCTGCGACGAAACGACCACCTCCACCTCCGCCACTCAAGCCTAAACCGAAACCTGAACCCGTGGTCGAGTACGTTACGGCGCTGTACGATTTCGATGCACAGGTACGCAATACTCCCTATCTGGATGGACCCACTGAACAGCCACGTCATTCAGACCAACGGTGATTTGTCATTCAAGACTGGTGATCGGATTGAGATTGTGAAAAAGTCGGAAAGTCAAGAAGACTGGTGGACTGGCCGCTTGAACGGAGTAGAGGGGGTCTTTCCTGGTAACTATGTGCAATGTTGAGATACGGTTCACAAGTAACATTCGGAGGCATTGATTAGAGATCACAAATTATTTCGTTGGTCTGTAAAGTAGCGTTTTGCACGTGACACGGATAGCTCCTAAATATCGGGGCTGACTCATAAATCTCTATCGAGTCCTTACTGCGATGCCCATCAACCAACCTTCAAACCAAATCAAGTCAGTATTCTGCATTCTCAAGGTGCATCGTTCTGACATTTCTCTCAAGACTGACAAATGTCTCCATCGTTCGCTTGAAAAAGGGCGGAAAACGTTTCGAGGTATGCAACGATCCAGCTCTTGTCTCCCAGCTGCGTCCTTATCCTAGGGTCACAGATCGCATGTTACAAGAACAAAGTACAAGAATGGCGAAATGGCGTGTCAGTCCGCATCCATCCGTCCATCCTTTGCTCTGCCTCATCTCGTATTTGAAGCGAAACTAATCTAGATGACGTTCTCCAAATATCAAACGTATTCATGAATGTCTCTAAAGGCGAAGTGGCGAAATCGAACGATCTCCAAAAGGCGTTTGGAACATCATCCGTGGATGAGGTCGTGAAAGAGGTCGGTACTCGATTTCTATACCCGTGCCTGTGTATGTTGACTCGTCTTCCAGATATTGAAAAAGGGAGAACTTCAAGTCGGCGAGAAAGAGCGCGAACACGATCTCACTTCGCTGCGAAAAGAAATTGCAACTCTCGTTGCGGAGAAATGTGTCGATCCGGCGACGCAGCGTCCGTATCCTGTCGGGATTATCGAAAAGGCAATGGCAGAGGCAGGGGTGAGCGTGAAAGTGGGCAAGAATGCCAAGAGTCAGGTAGGTGGTTTGCTTGTGTGTGATCCGATCGTGCGGTACGAGTCAACGCGGGAGTAGGTGTCCGAAACATTGCGGCTCATTCAATCCGGATCAAAACTGCCTATTCAGCGTGCGCGGATGCGTGTCCGTGTTGCGGTCCCCGCCGCAGACGGAGAAGGGTTGGAGGAACGGATCAAATCAGCAGCCGAGCAAGTCGAGCGAGTGGACAAGGCAGACGTGTGGGAATATGTGAGGTGGTCATAATCTCTGTGTCCGCTTGACTGACAGAAATGTCGTTAGGTCATGTTGATTGATCCTCCTCAGTTCAAGACGCTTGGTGATCTACTTCAGAAGGAATGCAAAGGAAGAGGGCGCCTTGAAACGCTCACATTCGCTGCAATAGCAGATTGAAATTAGATGATACAGTCGATATTTTCTCGTCACAGTAGGCTTTCAGCGTATACATATTCGCAACCTCACGTTTTCGTATTCTTATCGTCATTCTCTTGGTATGCAGTATCTAAATCAACATTTTTACAATCTTCATCTTAGTCGCATCTGCCTCTATGGTAAAATCTTTAGTTTCCCGGTATTGCAGTCAGTGTGATCTCCAGCTGATTTTCCACCAAGGTGACTGAGACGCTGTATTGATCAGGAGGGTCAGACATGAGAAGTTTGAGTTTCAATATCCAAGCAACGTACCCTTCTAGATCCTGTACGATATAGTCGAGGTGGCCAGCACCCTCCTTCAAGAGCGTTTTGGGCTGGTGAGAAGTGCATACGGCAAGTGTTTGAGCGCCAGCAGCGCGCCCTGCTCTGAGTCCGGAGGGTGCGTCTTCGATTACCAGACCTGATGTTCAAGGTCAGGATGGATTGTTGGGGACGGTGGATAGCCTACATTTCTTGGGGGATATCCCGAGTATGGCTGCACCAGCGATGTATGGATCGGGCTTGGGTTTGCCTTCGGTGACATCGTTCCCTGTTACATAACCCTTGCGTGGTATGGGTAACGAACACTTGGAGATAGCGAGGTCCGCGTAGAATTTAGAAGCTGGTATGTAGGACTATCAATGACCACGCCACACAAAAACCAAGCCCCATGGATAGGCACCTGACGTAACGATAGTCCATTTATCCGGTGCCATGACGCTGAGCTGGATCCGTGTGGTAAGCCAGGATTATGTGTTGCCAGGAGGGTCGACAGTTACCTCGTTCAGCAACTTCTGTGCCCCATTGAGGACTTTAGGACCCAGGCCATCCCTTTGGTTGGCAACCAGAAGCTCGAAACGCATGATCTCTTTCTACAACGGGTCTGATGATCACGTACATTATTTGGATTGTGACTCACCTCGAGCTCCATCTCATCCGTGATCTGGCAGTGCTCGCGCAGAGTGTCGGCCAGTCTTCTCCCGTGGGTTAGGTGGGCGATGTTGCTAGGGAGGTGGGTGTACTGCTTGCGAAATTCATCCCAAGCGTCGAGGACGCCAGGAGTGGAATCGATGAGGGTGCTAGAACGAATGGGATGAGGAAATAAAGAGCCTTGAGCTGAAAAGGTGATTACCCATCGAGATCAAAGAGGATCTGTGAATGGAAACGGTGAGACCTGGTCAATGCAAACAATGAAGAGGAATGTTGCGCACTGCGTCGATACGGATAGTTCTTTGTTCCATGATAGGAGTGTCAATTAACGCTTATTGTTGTACTACCATTATAAGAACGCTCCCATCCATGCAACCTCTCCTCATCCCTTCTCTCTCTTCCTTCTCAGGCATTGACTGCCCTGCTCACACTCATGAAGTTCTTCACGCTCTCTACGCTCTTGCTTTCGTCTCTGGTTTCGGCCCGTCCAAGCTTCTTACAACGCCAATCAAGTAGCTTCCAGCTGCAAAATGGTATAAATGCCATCAATCTCAAGTATATCCAGTCTCGTTCTTGGTTACGCCAAACCACTTTCTGATTCATAATTATAGCAATCAGTTCAAGTCGTTGACCCCCACGTCGAACTGTACCTCTGGCAATGCTTGTGTTGATGGTCAATTTGCTCAATGCGTCAATGGACAATATGTCTTGACCGCCTGTAGTTCTGGTTTAACGTACGTTTTCTCTCTCTCTCTGTCGTGGCAGGGAAATGACCCGTCGATCATCAGTTGTGCAGCATTGCCACTGGTGAACTCGCCTGGAACGAGTATCACCTGCACTAGTCAGACCGATCTGGATGCACGCATTGCTGCCACTGGAGCAACTAACGGTACCACTGCTGCTAACACGACTGCCGTTCCTTCTCTTACGACACCGCTGCCCAGCGCAACTCCGATCCCCTCTGGCTCGACCAACTCAAGCAGCGCGCAGACCTCCTTGACGCTCCTATCTTCTCTCGTCGCCACAAACTTTGCACAAAACGGTGTGAACGAGAGCTCTCCAGAACCTGGCCAAAATGCTTCACTTACCTCCACCAACAACTTCATTAATTGGTGTGCTACGCTTCCCGACCTTGCCATCACCAATGGTCAGCAACTCCAGAATGGTTCTTGCAACCCTGCTCCGATGGGGGCGATCCCTTCTACATCCAACATGCCGAGTTCCAAGTTTGTCACTCCCGTCAATCTCGCTGTCGTCCCGCCAAACACCACTTTTCAAATCACATTGGCCGTCAGGAACCTTGCGACGGGCTACTTTGCCAACCCGGACACAAACTACTTCGCAGCACCCCAGCAACTCGATCCAACCACTGGTCTCATTCAGGGGCATAGTCATGTCGTTATCGAAGCTCTCCAATCGCTCAACCAGACTACGCCTACGGACCCAACCAAGTTCGCATTCTTTGTGGCGCTAAACAGTAAAGCTGATGCCAATGGCAATCTATATGCCAATGTCACCGGTGGCCTTCCCGTAGGCACCTACAAGATGTCTAGCATCACCGCTGCGATGAATCACCAGCTTGTGGCATTGCCGATCGCGCAGCGTGGTTCTTCGGATGATGTGATCTACGTGAGTCCGAGTTTTGGCGTTCCATTACAAAAGACGATCTGACACTTTACAATTCTAGTTTACTGTTGCTGGTACTACCAACACTACGTCCCCGGTTCCACCCCCAGTTCCGCAACCCTCTCAGTCCGCTATCACAACTCCCGTCATCCCTTCTAATACCCCTACCCCTACCCCTACGGAGACTGACTGCTATTGAGATGTGCTAGTTTTCCATGCTAACAAAATATCCTCCCTTAATGACATGGCAAAACTGGACAAGTCGTTGACCGACTTGCAACAATCTAACGTTGGCGTCATCTTTGCAAAATCTGTATCAATACACTTATTTGTAACGGGTAGTTCCATGTAATAGTTTGATTTTTACTGGAAATAGGGAGTTGTACTTGAATCCGATTCGATGGCTGTCTCTGCTTTGAATAGGCTCTAAAGCCTACTAGTAGGATCGACGTAAGTACAACATGATCATGTAAAATTGCAGTTACTCGGTCCAGTCCTCGCTTTACTTTCATCCTCTTGCTTCGGCTGCAATCAATTACTGTCTTCCCTTAATTCCTTGGAGAGCACTTCACCGACCGTAAGTTTCAATCACGATCGATCTTCTCATATTCGAGTCAATGAATATCAAGTTGCAGCTCCCTGATCATGTCCGACGCGAGGAGCACTGTCCTCATCAAAGTCCCCGCGACTTCCGCCAACATCGGACCAGGCTTTGATGTTGTAGGGCTCTCTCTGTCCCTGTACTTGACGCTCACCGTCAAATTCGGACCTCCCTCTGCTGACCTCGTAAAAATCACCTACTCCGGAGAAGGAGCCGACGAAGTCCCCCTCGATCCCTATCGAAACCTCACAACCCGCGTCGCGCTCTACGTCCTGCGCTGTAACAACTACCGCTCATTTCCTCCAGAGCTCGTCACTATCCATGCCGATAACCAGATACCCTTTGGTCGCGGTCTCGGCTCGTCTGGTGCAGCCGTCATCGCAGGTGTTCTCCTCGGAAACACGCTCGGGAAACTCAATTTATCGCGTGAACGGATGCTCGACTATGCGCTCATGGTCGAGAGGCACCCGGACAACGTGACCGCAGCGCTCGTCGGCGGTTTCGTCGGTTCGTACCTCCGGGAGCTCGATCCTGTCGCTAGCGAGGCTGCCCAAGTACCACTATCGGAAGTGTTACCAGAGTACCCTCCCGACGCTGGGGAAGAGTGGGGATTGTCCCCGCCCGTGCCTCCGTTTGGCATCGGACACTTTGTTCGTTTTGGTTGGAGTCCTGCTATCAAAGCTGTGGCGATTATACCCCGATTCGAGCTGAGTACCGCCAAGGCGAGAGAGGTTTTACCCACAGAATACTCTCGAAAGGATCTTGTACGCATGCCTTTGTACCTCTCTGTCTGAATGAACTGATTGGAAGCTCTAGGTTTTCAACATGCAACGGCTCGCTGTGCTGACAACTGCCCTCGGACAATCACCACCGGATCCCGAACTCATTTATGAGGCGATGAAGGATCGTGTCCACCAACCATATCGGAAAATGCTTGTATGTGTTTGTTGTTTTATGATTCGCGAGCAACCTATTCAGTAATGTGCACAGATTCCTGGTTTGCCGGCAGTGACATCGTCACTTACCCCACAAACACACCCTGGTCTACTCGGCATCTGTCTCTCGGGGGCAGGGCCAACAATCTTGGCTCTCGCAACTCATAATTTCGAGGCTATCGCAGAAGGGGCACGCGCAATATTTGCGACGGAGAGCATTCAAGTAGATTGGAAGTTACTTGAAGTTGTTGGCGGAAGTCAATGTTGCTCACTAGGAGTGAACTAGATGGAACTAGATAAACATAGACCAACACTTGTGCTTGGTTCAGTCCAATCTCGAATGCGATGATCATTACGGGTTCATATACACTATATCCTGACATGCATGCATCGTAGGTATCATGCCTCTGGGTATCCTAAAATCGAATATCTCGTCAAATTTTAGCCTCTTGCGTTGAGACAGACAGCCCTCATCGCAACAAGGGATGCTGAACTGCCATCAAACGGTAGGTCAACTGTGAACATCACGTCGCTGCGGTCACTGTTCAGATAGACCGGCAATGTCACCAAGTTACTTTGGTCAACAGCATCCTCTTCTTGCACCCAACGGATTTGAGATGCATTCAAATGAACAGCCTCGCCAGCATTGAGCACAAGCTTCCCGGACTCGGCATCCCACGCAGCCCCCTCCAATGTCAACCCTGAATCATCGTGATCAGAAATATCGAACCAGGAAATCACACTGTTGGGCTCACCATCAACAATAAACGCTCCCGGGTTGTTCATTTGACCGATGTCTAGTCGCAGACTCAGTGTTTCCAGACTCCAGCGCTTGCGGTGAGCTACAGCCTGCCGAGTAGCTGTAATATATGCCTCCGGGAAGAACAGACCTCCAAGCCAAACTTCAACGTTAGACAGGGACTGTTGCATCGTCGTAATCCCGTCTAATTGAGCCAAGCGACGGGCAAGGTCCGGAATCCACTCCGAGACTGACATGGCCTTGGGAACCTTGTATCGTCTCCAGTGAGTTGGAATAGTACCTTGGTCCCATGAGTTTGATTTCAATCAAGAACAAAGAGCGTCGTTAAACTCACCTTTGGTAAGAGAGCTCATCAAAGCACGGAGGTGATTGGTCTGCTTCAATTCACCCTCGCAAACCTTGACGACATCTGCAAGATCCTTGCGAATCTGATCGAGTAGCTTGCGTCCGATTGTACCCTCTCGGAAGAATAGGCGATAAAGTGGATCTGGATTATCGCTAGATTGTTTGGGTAGTATGTTCAGAGACTAGAGAGAGGCGTCAATAGCGGGTCAGTTGTTACTGGCAATATATCTTACCGATGGAAGCTGGGTCAACCATTCGCGACAACGCTCGTGTAGGTTGCGCATCCACGCAGGTTGTTGTGAAGACTGACTCTTGGAAGGACTACCAGTACTCGGGACGTCATCCTCGTCATCGGCCAAGGTTCGCATCTTCCGTAGTTTACCAAGAAGCTCGTTACCTATGACAGAGTGAGCTTACATGCATCGAGCTAACCTCAAGTGGACTAACCTTGAGCAATAGCGATGACTCTTTCTGCAGTTGGCGGTAGTGTCAACCATGATGGTGGTTCACGATCCGGTAGCCCTTGCACCCATGAGAGGAAGTGCTCGAGTTTGGTGCCATCAGGTGCTTCAAGGACCTGACTACTATTAATACTGGGCACGAGGTTGAAGTCCACATTGTAAGCGGCCGGAGTAAACAGTTTATCGACGAATGCATCAAGAATGCGTTGATCAAAATCGCTGTCAACGCGCCCACCGTACACAGATTGTTTGATGAGTGTCCGTAGTGCATCCCATGGAATCGTGGCAGGATCAACATTAGCCCTCCCTTTAGCAACAGCATTGAGCCACGTGTCGATGGTGCCAAAGGCAGAGGCCATATCGGAGTCGTTGAAATCGTAGGTTTTGCTCCATCCAAGCGGAACATATCGCAAACGTTCCTGTACGACAGCATGGAACCATGCGAGGAGGAAATACAAACGGACCTTCTCTGCAGGCCCTTGAGCAAGACGTTGCGGGGAGATGGATCCCAACGAGTCGAGCAAGTTGGCCTTCACTCCTGGTGGGGGTTCATTCATGATGATGCGAGACTGCCGAAGTATGTTGACGGGAATGGACGGGTTGGCTTCCATGGTCAAGAAAAGACGGAAGTTGCGATGGGGATTGAGGGTTTGTAGTTTCTTCTCCAGCTGTCCTAGCCATGAAGGGGCCAAGTGGACGTTCTTGAGGAGGACCCATGTCCCTTGTCTTGATGCTGCAGCGATGGCTTGATCTGCAAGAGTGAAGCCCTCCTGAGAACCCATGGCAACCGAGGAAGACCGCGCTCCAACAGTTTGTATGAGATGCTCAACACGATAGCTGGCATCATAACCGGTCACAGATACCAGAGCGAGTGGTGTTCTACCGGGAACCTCGTTTGCAACCATAACACCAAGGTCGAGCTCGGACGACAAGTCATTCTGGAAAACGGTCCGTACAAACAATGCGGTGGATTGCAAGAGACGATCAGGTCGCAGGCACTTGATAATAAGCATTGAACGAAGGGCCTCCACAGCAGCTGCTCAAATGTTAGAACTCGAAGAACTTAAATAGGGAGCGGGTAAGCGTACGTGTGCTTGGCTCCCAAGGTAAGGGTACGATTGTTTCAGGGTTTGCGGATTGTAGGAAAGGAACCCAATCTTCGGGACACTCCAGAATGTTGTTAAGAGCAGGCTTGAAAAGACTTTGTTTCGCATATTCCTCGAGGTGCATCATCTGGTCTGGAGAGAGTATGGAAGAAGCCGGGTGCTCGCCTGACGAGGCATTAGGCTTTCCAACGATCCCCTGACCACTTTCGAGTAGAAACTCGAGTTCATCGGCAATATCCTCCACACCTCGTAGCTTCACTTGTGCCAACAGTACAGCGAGCATAACATGGTCACGGTGAAGCAAAGCTCTCGAGGTTCGCTTATACACAACCAGGAAAAGGTCGTTCAGTAGGATCTCCCGCCGTTTGTGGTAGTCAGTGACGTTCTTCAAGTTTGGATTATGGTGGAGCACGTAGTCGAAGATGTCGAGGAAGAATTGAAGGGAGAATTGATAAAAGTGGTTGACGAGGTTGAGTTGTTCGAGAATGAAGAACACGGAACTGCAGGCCTGGGCCAATGGGAGGTACTCTGCGGTTACTTGCTCAACTTCCTTCATGACGATGTCCGTCTCTTCCACCTTGCGTGTGATCTCTGCAGCCTCCCGTTTCAACGTTTCCAAGGTGCTGATAACTTTGTCATCATCAAGAATGTTTCCCGTCGACTCGTTGAGAGCTTGAAGGAGCAACTTCTCCAGTGTTCGGAGGCGAAGGCGGAATTCGCCTTGAGCTTTCATGAGATCCGTCCGCTTGCGTTCAGTATCAGGCCGTTCTACCTTGAGCACTTGATCCAAGGATTGACTTTGAAGACTGCTACGTGTCATTGTGAAGTTGACGAACGTGACCCTACTGCAAATGTCGGGGGAGAATTCCACTGACGGGTCCCGAGTCGAGAGGAACATCGTGAATGCAGGAGAGAAGTCGATGTCTTGGTTTCCAATACGAATGAGCACACGACCACCTGTTCTACGAATCTCCTTGTTCAAGACGGTGTTGAGGATGGGATCTAGATGCTCGACGTCTTGGATGAGAATAGGGTTACCGAAGCGCAGAGCGCTCTCCAAAACTTTGAGGAATGCCTCGTCAAGGAAACTTGTGACCCTGATCTTGCGTTCCTTGTACTCATTGAGCAAGAAGGTCGTTGCCTGACCAGTGGGATCGATCATCAACGGATAACGGTTGAATCGTTTAAGCATAATGGCGTTCTCGGTGGTAAGGTTGTCAGCTGGAAGCGATTTGGATTGCCAGCTCAAGCGATCATCTGCGGTCGAGAGATACTCCGTCAACGACAGTTCCGGTTTGAATTTGATGTTGGCTTCGAGAAGATGGTTCAGCCAATCCTGCCACATCACCTCTCTGTAATGTTGGTCAAAGAAACCACCGTAGGCAAGGAATGCTGCAGACAGCAACACATCACCAACGATGGTGCTCATTTCTGCATCAAAGGTGCGACTTCCGGATTCCCATCGTCCCTTCTCCGAGGATAAACTTTCAAGGAGCTTCATGCTACGATCAACCTTGCTCTGTACTCGCTCCATCTCCGATTTGATAGCCTGCGTTTCCGAAATGAGAAGTGCGTATTCCTCCTTGTACTTGGCAATTTTTGCCTCCAGTTCGGCAACGATGGTGATAATCTGAGCGGCTTGTTTCTTGGTCGTCTCGGCTTGCGTCTCAAGGGATTGCACCTCGTTCCGTAGAGGCTCGACTTTGTCAAGAATCTCAGAGAAGCGGACCTGCGCAAGCACCCACTTGACGAGAGGTCCACAAGCTTTACTGGCGCGTTGGACGGTCTCAAAGTTGAACGACGGTCGGCTCAAGAAATCCTTCTTCATGAGCTCACGGAGGGGTTTCGTCATTTGGTTGTTGGTATCGAAGTTGACGATCCTCTGAATGAAGTCATCTCGACGGATGATACCTTGAACTGTCCGCCAACTATCAATCTTATGACCGAGAATCGTGCAGACAGACTCCATTGCAAGTTTGACGGCTTCTGGTGGATTGGCCATGGTCCTGACTTCCTGCAAGTGTTGCCTCTTGATGTTACTGACGGCAGCCTGTGCCTCCAACACAGCAGGTTCTGCGTCTGCGAGGTCAGCCATGACCACAGCACGACGTTGTGCGATGTGCTTGTCCTGTTCCACCAAAGCAGCCTGGATTTCGATAGACGCCGCCTTCTTCTGTTCAGCCTCCTGCTGGTCCGCAACCATGCGCTTAAGCTTTTCGTTAGCCTCCGCATCCTTGGCTTGAAGTTGCGAGCGCTTTGTTGCAAGGCTCTTGCGAAGCTCCTCAACCTGTGTCACTGTGTCCTTGAGTTTGTCGAGACCGACGTGAAGGTGACGTTGCTGTTCCTCGAGTTCGTCGCGCTTCTCGTTATAAAGCCTGACGTAGTGATTGATACTAAAGAACACCGGTCATGCCAATGGTTCATTTTCGACGGAGTGAAAGGACTCACAAGTCTAGGTAGTGCCGTGGCGTAACGTAATTGTAACGCCCTTGGCGACGGCTGATGCGTTGATTGATCTGGTGCATCAACATGTGGACGTACACAAGAGCATTCACGACGGCAGTGCGATGAACGGGAGGCATAGAAAGCTCGCGGTAGGCGATGGGGAAATGGACGGGTGGGGAGTACGACGACAAGTCCAAGTCCAATGTATGAGTAAACTCCATGCCCACTTGGTAGAATGCCTGGTCTGACCAGTCACCGAACCAGTCGAGAACACAACGATTGAACAAGGCAGGCGACGTGGCGGCACGGGACGCAAGGCCATTTTCTGGAGGATTCATGGTGAAAACTACATGGAGATTCTTCGCGACTTGCTGAGTGAACCATCGATACAATTCTTCGTGCGAGTCAAGCATAAGCCCATCTCTTTGTGATCCTTCCTTGCAGGCCGTCATCAAAGCGGCATGTTCGTCACCCTCGAAGAGGCCGGGTACCTCAGCGTTCGCAAGAAGTGTGTTCATGCGTTCCAGGAAACCAGAGTCAAGCACATTGGATTCGTCCATGATGAAGCAAATCTTCTCGCCCTTGCAACCAGCGCGTCTCAGTACGGTACGGAGATCATCATCGAAGTCATCGCCAGTATACTTGTTCGAGACCTTGATCTGGAAAATGCTCAACCCATTAAGCCAAGCAACGAAACGAGATAGTGTCGTCTAACAAGCGTCGTCAGCCTAGGAGTAAAAATATTTCAAGTCTCATTTATTACCTTGCCACTGCCACTAACACCGATCAGCAATAGGTGGCCTTGAACTTGGCGGAACACACGATCAATCCTGAGCACATGATCAAGCACGTCGTTGAAGAGAACGAGAGGAACATCTAGTTCCTCCTCATAGAAGACACGCAAACGAGCCTTTGTGTACTCGCGGAGAACTTCTCTGTCCACCGGAATGTAGTCTTTCGAGGTCCAGTTGGAAAAGAGAATAGGCCGGGTCAATGCTTCGTCGCGATTGATGGTCGGGAAATGTTCCATGGCAGCAAGGTCAATGTGTTCGTCGGTCCAGTGTTTTTCTTCCTCCGTGACGAGACGGTCTTGGAAGAGACGCAGTGCTTCATGGGCCCAGACGCGCACCAAACCCTCCACGGATAAAATCTCCAGGGGACGGATGGCTTCATAGATACCACGTACCCATCTCGTGAGTTCACGAGGACTGTAGACATAGTGTGCTTGAATATCAGAGGTGAAACGTTTCTGCGAAGCGAGGTAGAAGGAGACCATCGCGTCTGTGAGCGGCTCGGAGTACGCGCGCAGCGTTGGGACGACCTTAAGAAGCGCACGGTTATATGTGCCATAAATTTGCTTAAGCGAGACTTCTCCTGGGTAGTCCACCATGACGAGCGGTGCGTGGCGGAGGAAGCGGTGGCTGAGGGGGACACGACCGGGATCGGTGGGCGGGTTGCATGCACCAACGAACTGGATGCGTTCTAGCTTAACCCACGCCATGTCGCTTGCGCGCCAGTATCCACCGCATTCGACCAATTGACGCAAGAATGAGATAACTCGCTGAGTGCCATACTTGTCCTGAGCTGGTAGGTTGATCTCATCACAGAACACAACCAGCCAGCGGCCAATCTGAACTGGCGCAAGGATAACGCCGTTCGGGGTCTTTCTATACTCGCAGTATTGCTCAAACGTCTTCAGGATGAGCTCAGGAGTGGTGGCGCTTGAAAAGTTGAGGCCGACGACTTCCATGTCAGGAAGCTTGCGAAGGGCACTGAAGAGTGTCATAGTCTTTCCAGAGCCCGGAGGTCCACACAACATGAGAGGCTTGTGTTCGGAAAGCCATGAGTATAGGACTTCCTCGTGGCGCACGGTATCCATGGTCGGAACGACGACATCAGCTGCAGTAACGGAGTGTGCATCGATTTCAATCGAGGGGACCTTGGACTGCCAAGCAATCCAATCCCCGGTGGCGATCTGTACATCGAAGTCGATGAGAGATGCTTCAGCAGCCATTGGCGGTAGGTCAATGCCGGTTTGTTTGCGTAGGAATTCGCCCATTTCCGCACGCAAGTCCAGTTTAGCGTCACCAGAAAATGCCCAGATGATGCTAACGAGGAGGCGCTTGGTGACATATTGTTCCACCTTCTCTGGGGGAAGCGGGAAATCCGAGTGTTGGATATTGTACTCGATGATGTTACGCGCCGTCTTGTTAAGCAACGAGAAGAGAGTGTGAAGCGCGCGAGTGGTCGTGAAGTCCATGATGTGGTCAATGGATTCTGCAAATTCGAGAGCAGAGCTGACAAGCTCTGCATCCGCGAAGTAGCGCTCGAGGATACCGGCAATCTGAACCTGGGTGACAAGATGGGTAGAACCCGAAGTTTCAGCTCCGAAGCTGTCAGCACGGCGTCCGGGTATATCAGCAGCGTCCTCATCGTCCGCATCCAAGGGCACAGATGAAAGAGTATTGAGGTAGTGGCGATAAACCATTGAGGGTTCAATGACATCCTCGCTGAACCAGATCATACCACAGCGACTGACAGTAGCGAGAGTTGCATAACGCAAGTGTTCGACCTCAAACATGATCCGGACGTTCGGAGGCAAGTTCAGACGCTCACCATTGGGAAGCGTGAGCAGCTTGTTGTCATCGAGAACACTGAAGAATGATGAGTCAACTACTCTACCACTCAGCAAATAGACCGACCTATTCAGGTTCTCGACCCACTCCGGATCGACGTCTCCATCGAATATAATCCAGTGTCGCTTGGAACTCTCGCCACGCACATCATCCACTATCTTGCGCAGGATATGCGTGAACAACCCATCATTCCACTCGCGCGTAGTTGGGTCTAGTGTACCATAGAGCGCATCCTTGTGGATTGCTTTAGGATCGATAACATACGCAACGCCTTCGGTACCATCAAGTCTCTCCAGCGCTGAAAGGAGGACTTGCCATGCGTTTGTCTTTCCAGTGCCGGAGGGACCAACCATCATAAGACCGTGTTGAATCTTCTGGATCTGATACAACTGGAGAATCTTGGCGATCCACCGCTCGCCATCCACCAAGCGCCTTTCGGCACAAACCTTCAATATTTGCTCACGAAGTGCCTCCAGGTCGACGGGCACATAGTCTGTGCCGGGGAAGACGTCCGCAAGCAAGCTAGAAGTAATTAAATATTCAGTATACGAGGCATCCATGCCGCCGTTAGTCCTCACCTGGTAAGCAAAGGTACATCATCAGCGACCAACTTGGGTACAATTGTCTCCGTGACACTCTGAATGACGATAATCTGCTCAGAGACGGCGTCCGAGAGCACACTGACACTATCCGTGTCCTCCAACTTGGCGTTCTGCAGACGTTCACGCTTGAGGATACCTGCGCTGGCAAGCACAGCTTTTAGTGCACGCAGACCAAAGTCATAATGCGGTTGAGGCGAAAGCTGCTCGTCGCAAAGGTTGAAGAAGGGAACAATCTTGGAGGCGAGTGATTCGGCTGTTCGGAAACCTTGTGAGAAGAGCATAACTTGAGCGATGAGCTCGCGATCGGGCCGTGTCATTGCCATCCTAGGGGCTGGTCAGAACGATCGTCCGAATGGCAAAAAGATGAACGCACGGTCTGAAAAGCTTCGTCAAGTTTGGCGGCAAAGTCGACCGTCCAGCATAGTTGGGGTTGGTGGTAATGAAGACACCTGATTGACATGCTTAGGTGAGCGTAATAACATCTTCGCAGATGAGCGTACCGATGTTTTTGTTGATCTTCAGGCTCTTCCCAACAAGCTCAATCTCGATATTGGGGTTCTTGGCAAGCGCAGCCAATCCTTGTTGGATGCTCTGCACCTGTTGTGAGACAGCACTCAGAATACGTTCCTCTAATCGATTGAACTCGTCAAAGCATCCCCATGCCCCTACTTGACAGAGGCCAACAAAAATGCGACCCATGGCCTGGAAATCAAACGTCTCGTCGCAACAGAATACTAACACAAAGCGGCCCAGCTGGACACCAAGGGCCTTGACGGATTCTGTTTTGCCTGAATCAAATGGTTAGAGAACACATTCATTATATAGGACTTCGATAAAAGTACCTGTGCCTGCTGGGCCGAATGGAGAACCACCAAGTTGACTGTCTAGAGCCTGAGTCAGGGTGAGGTAAACGCGATCCGTCAATGGTGTTTGCACGAGCCGATCAGGAACGCCCAAATACTCCCACCCGTAAGGGAATGTCGCGTTCGCAACTCGGATGGCTAAACGGTCAAGAGGATTCTCAGCTGATCGTTCCAAGTAGAAACGCATCTGCGAGAGCCACGTGAAAGCTTTGGTGTCGGTGACCCGTTGTTGGATAAGTGTGCGGGTGACGTCTCGTTGATGGACAAGTTCTGTGATAAGGTGTTCACATTTGCGACGGGTGACAGGGCTAAGCTCTCGTAAGACGATATCGGCGAGGAGGTCAAGAGCGAGAGAAATTGTTTCAAGTGACCCTTCAGGAGCGTTTCCTGAATCCAGGGAACCCTCGACAGACGTGGTCCAAGCAACCTGAATGGCCAATGTGACAAGTTGGGCAGGATACTTTTCCATCCAATACATGAGTTGATCCATGTTAAGCGGGGATCCTGTACCGTAGAATGATTGTAGTTCGGCAACAGCATCGCAAAGCAAATCGGCCAAAGAGAGTCGCATCAAGGACTCCAGTCGAGCGAGCCAATCATTAATCTTTGGATAGTCTTTCAACAAGATTGGCTCGCTGAACTGGACTTCCTCTCCCTCACGTGAAGCCATCCCTTGAATTTGAGTCAAGTCGTCGTCGAGCTTGATCGTGGAAATGCCAGCGAACATCTTCTTCAGGTGCTTCATGATACGGAGGATGTCCTTGCTGTTGCCAATGATCTCCAGTAGATCTTCGTCACCAACGAAGTAGAATCGCGGGAATGATGACCGTTCGCGTTCAAGGTATTCACCAAGGGCCTTTTGGATCTTGTTCAAGAGATCAGCGAGACGCTCCAAGCTCTTTTGTATTCCTTGGATATTCATGACATCGACAACGAACGGTGACTTGTACACCTTCTTCATGACGGTCAAGAACTCAGCATTGATGTTTTGGAATCGGGCGCTCTCCACGGGGAGAAGATGTTTGATGTCTGCACTCCCAGAAAAGATGCCTTCCAAATACACCCACTGACGCTGAACGTCGATCCATACATCTTCCATAAAGTGAGTGGCGGGGTATGGTGGATAATAGTGCTGATCTTACCAAACAGAACATGGATCCGGTTCAGTTTCTCTTCCCATGAACCAGCCTTTCACAGCATTAGCGAAAGAAACAATTTTTGTACTGGAACAATACCTCTTCCTCGAAGACTGGGACAAGGGAGCGAAATCGGTGAGATTCTCTTTCAGTATCTTGTCAACATACCTTTGTAGTAGGGAGAAAGCTTCATCGCGGTCAACGAGTTTAGATTTTCACTACATTTGCTGAAAAGATCATCCCAGCCTCTGACGACGATATGAGCGACATGTTGCAAGCAGAACAGATGCGAATCGTTCGCACCTAATAAGTCGACACTTATTTTGGTAGTTTACCAGGTCTAGAGTGTAATTAGTCCAAGTTTCCTTGACTTGTTTGATGTATTCCTCGAGAGCCATCTGTGCATGACGTTAATACAGAGGAGGCAACAGAGCTATGGCATACTGTACCTCTCCCTGAGCTTGTATGATGACTTCCCGTATAAGAGACTCATTCTTTTTCAGGTCTAAATCGTAAACATTTCCCAAAGTCATGCTGTGTGCACATGTCAGCGGCAAGAGCAAACCCAAAGGCGAGTCACTTACACGGGGAGACTGATCTGCGATGGTAGCCGCAGGGCTTTGAACAACTGCTTCCAATGTCTATCCTTCAAAGCCTCGGATTTCAAGTCAGAGATGACCGCGTTCGACTTTAAAAGTCCTCTAAGAACATCTTGGACGTATTCGAATGCTGCGTACTGTCGCATGCGTGTCGGCATGTCCTTGGTCGAAGACAAGAGTCCGTCAATTTGCTGCCTCAACTTCCTTGGCTGCACAGTTGCCCACGACATCTCTCTCAGCTCTCCAATCTGGCTCCAGACGCCCGAAAGTGCTGTCCAGACAGCCTTGAGGTCCTTTAATTCCTCAAACACGGGTTCCAAACGCGTGTGACGCGTCAATTCGAGGTCAAGTGCCTCTTTGGCCCTGCATACAAGGTCGTATTCTTCCTTGACCCGATTTAATTTGCCTTCAAAGACGTTGATGGTATTCATGGCGGTATCTGCGCGCATGCTCCCCTGGACTGGACGTGTCTGCTCCCATTCTGCAAGGATATCATTGATCTTGTTCTCCACAATTTTGTCCTCTGCGACGATCTTGAGCTGGAGACCAGCTGTGAAGAAGGATCTAAGTGAGACAAGGGAAACGGGATAGAAAGTGACTTACCGAGTTGCTCTTGGATGGAATCATTCTTGCGCTTGAGGATCTCGTTGTATGCGCTCCATTCTCCTCTAAGCTGATCGCTGTATAGCCAGTCCTCTGGAAATTGATATCTAAATCGCTCGAGGGTCTTCTCTCCGTTGGCGCAGAGTTCTATCATGGGTGCCCATGCTTTGGTCTTCCGCTTGAGGTCTTGGACAAAGGTGATGAATGTGACCGCGGCTGCGGTGGAAGAGTTGGAGGGACTGAACGCCTGGTTGAAGACGGTGAACAGTTGTCCGGGTCATTACGCGTAGACGAGTACTCACCTCCATGATTTGGTCGTGAAAGCAACGCGTCCGCGTCCATTTGACGTCCTCGAATCATGTGGGAACAAATTTGCTAATCACACGAATCGGTCCTCGTCGCTGTCGTGCACGTCGTCGACGTCTCCGAAAAAGATCAACTTTGCCAGCCATGTCGGGACGTCAACAACGTGTGATGGTTCAGCCCATCGTAAGCACAGTACTTTCTATTCACTTTTCCTGACTGACGACCCCATCACAGAATGTTATCTTTAAAAACTTGCAACAGGTCGCGTCTTACAGTTTCTTCGCCGCGCGTTCAAATCACTGACGATGCACGGTCACAGCGGTCAAAAGTCGTTATATGGCTGTACGATAACATCGAGATGCGAATCGAAGGGCGCATCATTGTACGTCCATCTGATTCATCGCCAGATCACATCCAGCATTAAATCGTCTCTTGCAAAGGCGATTGGTTTATCCCTCTCGCGTTTCCTTTCCCCTTGTCTTTATTTTCTGGTGTATCTTTGAATTTTCGCGCTGATTCTTTTTAATCAGGGCTTTGATGAATTCATGAATATCGTCATGGACGAGGCAGCAGAGGTGTATGTCAAGGACGCAAAACCGCGACGGGAACTTGGTGCGCTTTTGTTCGTCCTTCTCCACCCACCGCTGTTAACCTCCCTCCAGGCCGCATTCTTCTCAAAGGCGACAACATCACTCTCATCCAACAAGTAGCATGATAACATCGTGTAAAATCCCCTCGCGCTATATTGTGCATTGCTGTATACTACTATCTTTGATCGTTGTCAATACATAGACAATAAAACGTGTCTGTCGGTCAGAGATTGTAAATGGGGAGTAGTCGGGTCAAATTCAACCCCTGCCTACACAGCGGACACTCTGCTTTTTCCCTCCCCCATCCCACAATACAATTCCAGCAAAACAAATGTCCGCATTCCGTCGCACAACTATCAGTCCTCTCCTCCAAACAAAGCGTACATGTCCGGCCGGCCCTTGTTCGAGCAGGTATAGCGGTGATATCCAATATGGTGTTCTCGTCCTCCTCAGCAGGCTTCACGGGTACATCCTCGGGATTTACGTGCTCAAGCATGGTGCTGACGAGTCGGTCATCGATAAACATCTCCCGTGTCTCATCGAGACTGCGTTTTCCACGCGATTTCTCAGGGGCATCTTGGGCGCGGGAGCGCAAGTACTGTACAAGTCGGTAGAGGAGACGAATAAAAATGAGGGTCCCAAGCAGAGAATAGGACGGCGGGCGGACATGTGGGTTTTCCGGCACGGACGAAATCTGTAAATACCCTTGAGTACCTCCCACACACGACAAAGGACTGGGACAATCACATGCCGAATACCTAGTATCCGCTTGGTCAGGTCGTAGTACGTGCCTCGGAGGTAGAATATGGCAAGGTTGACCTCTGCAGCAACCTCGACACACGTGGGCAGTACACGAAGAGCGCTTGCTACGCGAGGGGGTAAAAAGCCGAGGTAGGAACCCCATCTTGCAAGGATATACGAGGGGAGGGTTGGAAGAAGGACAAGGGCTATCCGCGACGCTCTGGACGGCGTTCTATCACTGAACGCAGAATGTTGCCAGATGTCAGTGTACTCTTCTCCAAGAGTTTGAGCGGCTTCGGAGTGGTGTCAGCAAGCGGAGCGGTATAAAGGATACATGGGTGCTTCGAACCTCGACCGATTGTCAAGCCATAGTAGAGCAGTTTTAAAGCGAGATCGACCTCTTTGTCCCACCTCGAGAGCCATCTTGTTCCTAACAAGCGAATGAGAGAGGTGTGCAATGCAAGGATACGAGAGTGATCACCTAGCCAGGAGCGGAGCACGGTTTCGGTTTGCTCTTTGAAGGACAAGACATGGAACAGGTCTCTCTGGTTCGCTCTGACTGTACCTCAGTTAGTTTGTGAAACGCAGAAAGGATCTAATAAACACACTAATTTGGGCCTGTCGAGCACTGGGAAAGGATGGCAACATGAAATCGAGTGACGGTCGGACTTGACTTTGTCTCTCTCGTCGACCACTCTCGTTTGTTCTTCTCGTCATCATGGCAGCACGAGCTCCTCGCGCACAAGAGCCAACCATCTGGCAAAAATGTAAGTGCTACCACAATCAAAACGCGAAACTGCCGATTTTCTGACTTGTGACTACACAGTAAAGTACGTCTCATTCTCCTGTCCATGACGTTTCCGGGCTAAACGCGATGATACATGCCGATTAGAATGGGCGCCCTCATGGGTGGAGGTGTCGGTCTTACCATCGGATTCATTTTTGGTTCATACACTATCCTCAGGTGAGACTTTGTGCCAAGTCACGACTACACATGACTGAACACGGACCTCTGTCGAAAGAGGCGGCGCTGGGCCTAGGGGACTTTTAGCGACCCTCTCTCAGTACATGCTCGGTAGTGCGGCGACGTTTTCATTTTTCCTCGCCATTGGTTCCGTAAGTTCACGACCTCTGACAACGCATCATATTCTTATCCCTTGGTGTCTTGTAGGTGATCCGAAACGATGCACTGCTACCGCCACATCTGCAAGCCGTACAAATGCAGCTTCTCCCGCCAATCGTTCGGTCAAGAGCGGAAGGTGCAATGCTCATACGGGCCCGCTGGGATGCAGAGAAAGCACGAAGAGTGGCCGTCCCTGCGTGATTTTTTACCATTCCTACTGTTCATCAGATCTGGGTACAATGTGCTGATCGATTGGTCAATGAACGGAATGGCAGACCGCAATGCGCATGCAATACAGCTAAGATACAGACATGGTATGCGATGTAGTGCAAAAAATCTAGTATGGACACGCACGGCGTGTCATGAACCACCGAATCGATCAGTGCGTAGTCGCGGACATAAAACACACGCGTGTCAAGGCATGTAGAAACCTCCTCTCAGTACCCGGGATGCAACCTCAGTTACGGTGCGGTGGGCTAGAGCAAAACGAACGACGGACCCAGCAACAGCTAGGTGTAATATCAAAGGGCGTAGCATGATGCAGTTCAACGGATCACGCTGGTCAGTCGATGCCAGATCTGTTTTAGCCTGCCTGGCTTTGGTTTCGGCGTTCTGGAAGCATAGACGTCTACTAGCGACGCGGTATAAGATATGTGATATGGTCCGGAAATGAGGGGTCGTGACGGGGGAGAGGGTGATTTCTTCCACCACTTTGTGAACCAGCGCGTTGGCTTGTGGGGCTGAGAGGAAGAAGAGGGGTTTGAACGTGGGGGAGGAGCATTGTAATAAACGGCGTCATCATAGTGTACTGTTGGAGCGTCGACGAACTTGACAGAAGGCGGGGAGCGTTTCTTTTTTCGACGAGTGGACCTCGATGTTGTGGCCATAGAGATGCCAGAATCATGTCGAGTAAGGATTGATTTGATTGGAGGGGCTGATCGAGTGGAACAAGAGCCGATGGAAGACACGCTTTGTCGAGCGCGGAAGACGCCGCCATTGTGGGAATCTGAGGAAGGAGAGGATCGGGATCTGGAATACGGAGAAGAGGGATGGAGCGCAGGTTCGAGGAGGATGCTTCTAGGACGACCAAAGGGGTCAGATGGTGGTGGGGTCTGAGGAGAGAAAAATGATGAACGGATGGACATGGGGGATGGAGAAAAAAGGGGGACTGACGAGGACGTGTCTGAGGCTGTAGGGCATGGTAGGATACTCGTCATGTTCAGGAATGGCATGCTGGTAGCGGCGGTCGAAATTAGCGGAGGGACGTGTCGTCATCGGGCGTGAGTGCTCACAGGGAGATCACTGAGGGTCGTGACTGGAGAAAGTTCGTGAACGGACTGTGTGAAGTTGAGGGGTGTGGATTGTGATGGAGAAGAAGAAAAACATACGTTTACGATCGTGTCGGATTCCAGCCAGAGTTGGTCAGACTGAAAAGAAAATGTGAGGGAAAGGAGGGAGAAAGAGAGGGAGAAGACGGACCTTGGACATGGTGGAAGAGGACAAGGGGAGTTGAGGAGAAGAGGGAGAAGAGATGGCAAGGGTGCCTGCAGGCAAAGGCGTGTTTTTTGACATGAAACATTCGCAGCTACTCAGAATGTAAACGGCGTGTCGACGTGCATTCCGCTCCAAATTCCCCGTACAGACTCGCTCATGCTCTCCACTATCCGACCCTTTTTCAATGGCTTGATCCTGGCACCAGAAGACTCGAGTATCAGCTGCACCTTTCGCTCCACCCCGTTCACTTCGAGACGCTGTAGCGGTATCACTTTGTCGCGTCCATTCGCTGGTGACAGGTCAGCGGTGTCAGAGAGAGAGAGAGAGACGGGTACACGCACCGTAGAATCCGCGAGCGATGGGTTCGTGACCGTTTCGTTGCTTGACGGCGAATTCGACGTGTGGGTTCTGACTGGCGACGCGTTGGATGTGATTTGAGATGAACGTGCGTGTGTTGGCCGAGGACGGGCCATGTTGGCAAAATTCGAGGACGACTTTGCGAATGGCAGGAACGAACGCGGCGTGTCCGTTGGCGGGTGCAGAACGCAGCTGAGCTCTCCAAATCATGACGATGAGGAGAGGAGGTCGTCGGCATTGTTCGGCATTGGGATTATCTGAGTTTAAATATAAATACTCCGATTGAATGATCACGCGCCCTAGTCAGAAACTATAGTGTCACGGGTAAATCGTCACATTTGGTTGGCCATGGCCCGCGCAACGCGAAGTTCAGCGACGCAATTACAGAGCGAGAAAGATCTGCCTCCCTCAGCTAAATCAAAGTCATCCACAAAGAAACGAAAGCGCACTTCACTCGCCGACAACGACGATCACACTCCAAAGCAACTCCGTTCAATAAAAGAGGAGAACATACAA
Source organism: Hemileccinum rubropunctum (assembly GCA_038089535.1). Classification (NCBI taxonomy): domain Eukaryota; kingdom Fungi; phylum Basidiomycota; class Agaricomycetes; order Boletales; family Boletaceae; genus Hemileccinum; species Hemileccinum rubropunctum. The sequence goes on from JBBPLC010000054.1 coordinate 106,616, forward strand.
GACATCGACGACGACAACCTCGGCGCCACAAAACTACAAAACTTGCCTCTTACCGCCAACGTACCCATTCATCCAGATGACGCTCAACAGATCCTCGACATTCTCGAACTGTAAGTATTTCTATATCCCTTTTAGCGTCTACCGAACTCTCCCAACAGAATCGATTCGCAAGCATTGCTCGACCGCGTCTTTCCTCTCCCTTCCGTCGACCTCTCCGAACCTTCCACTTCAAAATCACAGTCCCGCTCATTCTCCCTCCGCGCACTCCTCAGAGAACCATCTCAATATCCACTCCGCGTCTTACGTGTATGTCCCTTTCACTTCTCTCCTTACCGTTTTTCATTACCATCCTAGGCCGCCGTTCAAAATCTTTTTCCAATATCCTACCATCCGAGATCCCGTTCTTCCTCACCTGCAGCCCAACAACTCCGTTTCTGCAACCTCGCATGTTCCCTCTTCGACCAAGCATCTTTCCGCTCCGTTCCACTCCCCCTCGACATCAATTCCCTCCTCGCCAATTCATCCGACACCTCCTCCCCGTCCGATATTAAACCGACCCCTTCAGAAAAATATGTCAATTTGCATCACGCCAAAAAGTATGCTCTCATGCAACGTTTGCCGTTTGCAACTTGCTGGTCCTCCCTCAGCTCCGATCTCGTCTCCTCGGACAGCAAACCCTTGACAGACTTACCCACCGCAAACGCCGAGCTCGTTGCTATATTACCTTCCCCTTCTGCCCCCGCTCCAGTGGAACCAGGCTCGGCAGAGTCTTCTCCTGTCACCTTGGCATCTTACGTTCCCAAGAAGCCTCCAGGCCACAATTCGAAACTTCACGGGCCCCGTCGTGTGAGCTGTGGCGCGTTCCTGGATTATGGTCCATATGCCAGCTTTGCCCCTGTGTTCGAACAAGATGGCGTCGAAGTCGGTCGGTCCGCCATGGGTGAATTGTACTGGAAATGGGAGGATAGAAAGAAGAGATGGTCAGATGAACACACCACCGTAACAGAACAGCCCCCAGACGAAACCCCCCAGTCTCCTCAGCCTAACGGCATTGACAAGTCTGACAAGAACGACGTGCTTGACGACCAAGAGTCATTCCAGGGGCTTTTCTCCACAGAACAGATAACTTTGCTCAAGCAAGCCCTGGGAAGCTTGGAACTTGAAGCAGCGGTGCACGAACTCCTCGAGCGAAACGCTAAAGCGCTCAAAACACTAGAAGAACTTCAGAATAAACGATTGTCGAAGCCAGGCGGGTTTAGCCCAGTTGAAGAAGGGTCAGAAGAGTGGGATACTGGTCAGTCCCACTATCACATTCTGTCTCTAGCACTCATCTTTGCACTCCAGCGCAGGGTATTTTCGACTCACTTTGCCTTCTCACATCTCTCCGACCGCGATCGTCCACTTCCGAAGACGCCCCTCTCATCCCATCGCCATCTGTCCTTCATAAACTCCAACGGAGCCTCCCCATAGCACCCACTCAAGGCTGGAAAGGGACACTCCCTGCAGAGCACCCAACGGCCCTTCGGGATGATTCTACCCTCTACATCAAGTCAACTGCAACTGCAATCCCGGCAGCACCACCAGCCCATACGCCAACCCCAACGCAACCCGCGCCTGCGCAAGCCACCGCTACCACAGCGGCAACAGCAGCCCAGGCTTACGTCGGTTATTCTTACAATTACGCGACACCCTATCGGACGGGTTACCAATACAAACCTGGTCAACCGACGCCATATTATCCCAACGCGTACGCCCCGGCGACCACTCAAGCACAAGCCACATCACAGTATTATCAGGGTCAGCCGTACGGCGCGGCTGGACAACAACAATACGCGTATTCGTCCTGGTATCAATATAACCCCCAGACGCAATCCAACGCAACTGCGGGCGGATCTCGCAAGGGGACGCCACAACCAAGTGCAGTTGCTGCCACCCCGGGGCCTGCGGCGACGACACCGAGTACGATACCGACATCATATGCAGGCTTTTTCAGTGCGACCACGCAGACGCCGGGCCAGCGCGCAGTAGCAAATACCGTTGCAGCAGCGACGCCAGGTGGGAAACCGTACCAACCGACCGCGGGCGGAACGTGGACGGCGCCCGCTGGCCCTGGCACGACGGGGTATGTCGCCTCAACGCTACCTCCGCATTTGAGGGCGGTCGCGGGACAGCCGGGTGCTGCGGGTGCGTACAACGCTGGCCTGTACCAGCCCAATTATTACGGGACGTATCAAGCGACGCCCTCCCCTGCGCAATCATAACCGTATTGGCATTTATAGACATTGGTGTCGCCTCTCTGTCTAGAGTAATAATATTCTACGTACTTGTACAGCGGTCGTCGCCGTCACCATGAATAATGAGAATGAGCATTGGAGCTGGCATAATACAGTGCGAGTTTGCCCTTCTGGATACCCACATGGCAACGGTGAGAGCCAAAATCCTATTCTTGCGTGACAAACCACCTCTTCGTTGCCTCGAGCAAAGTCGCTCTTTTAAAGAGGAAAGAAGTCGCCTCATCCTTGACTGCAACGACGGCCCGAGAAAAACCAGCAAGGATGGACAGCCAGCACACAAGTTGAAGAAGAAAGAGAAAAAAGGCAAATAAATTCTAATCATCGCGTTGAAGTTGTTTCACACGGTACTACGAGTGCCAGCTAATTTATGAATAACTAAACAAGAAGAACGGTGTAGTAGTACCCCATGACCAAGGGAATAGAAATCCAACCAACATAACATATAGTCAACGTCCAACGTCAAGGGAGCGTACTGCAAATATGAAATATCGCCGGATATGGCCAAGAGATGGGTCACCGGCCAGCAAGACCGGCATGTTTTGACACACAGATAACCTGTGGTCGTTGAGGGGGTTTGGTAGCTGGGTATATCAGCATATCCTCTACTGGCGTCGGGAGGGGGTGTGGACGGCGGACTGATGGCCGGGGAGGGGAACCCTGGAAAAGTGATTGACAGCTTTCAGTCGAATCTGGGGAGAGTGCATCCGCTTCACTGTCGCTCCCAGACGTCCGCCAAAGGATATCCTCGATGGTGACTGTATGAGACCGTGTCGCAGGTTGGTCTACATTTGGGATTCCATAGGCAAAACGCATTCGCAGGCGACGTGTGTGTGGTGACGCGTTGTCGTCTTCGTCGGAATCTATTTCATCCCCATCAGCATTGAGTCGCGCTGTACGGTGTGTCAGACATGAAACAGCACAGTACTTGCAAAAAGAGCTCACTCCAACCTCTTCGCCGTCTACCCTGTCCCGCAGGAGAAGACGGGTTGGAACGGACAGACATATCATCCCTCCGATTGTCGACGCCAGATGGGATGAATTCGGCTTGACGGGCTGATAGGAGCTGGTCGTCCCGATCCCGCGCGAGAAGATTGACCAGCGTCCCCCGCACCTCGGGTGTACTCGCAAGATGCCGGGGGGTGTCCTGAGACACAATATCTCCGACCTGGGCGTGGTCCCGATATGTCGCAATATGGTCCCTAAATGCTGCGGAGAGGCTACGGCGAGAAGGAGCCATGAATTCATCAATAGGTGTGCCGTCTGACGATGTACGTGATATCGGCTGTGGGAGGACAATGCGTGCGGTGTTGTCCGCGAGAGTGACGTCGCGAGCTGACCTGAGAGGACGTCCGCCCATTGGGGGGTTAGGCACCGACCTCGGGTCGCCACTAGCAGTGGCCGACCCAACTTGTGATGGAGAAAAAGTCCTATTGTCTTGTGCAGCAGCAGCAGCATTGTCGCTACGCACGCTCGAAGAAGCCAATTCGACCCTTCTAGACCTCTGGGCTGTCAAACGATCCGTCATGTTCTCTAGTTCCCGTGCGATCTGTGCCGTCTGGGCTTGCAACCGCTGCTCGATCTGCGAGAGTGACAGTCGTGAAGAAAGATTGCTGTGACTCTCGGATGCATTAACGCGTGCAGCCACACGTCTTCCAATCATTGTACTTGATTCATCTCGGTTGGCGCTCGGGAGGTCTCTCCGCTGTGTTGCGCGTGGTAGAATGAGATCTGGCATGGGGGGTGTGCGGGATCGGGGTGGGGCTGGGGCTGGGTGGAAATCACTTCTGTTTAACCTCGGACGAGCGCTCTGAAGGAACCCATCCCACGTGGACTCCCTCCTCGCGCTATTGTCACTGTTGGATTCAAATTCTTCGAGCCTCTGCCGGGCAGAGGGAGATATAAGTGAGCGCAGCCTCGCAGCTCTCAGGTTGAGTTCTTCTACCACCTGCTCGCTTGAGAGCACGAGCGCAGAATGCGGCGGGCGAATGCTAGTATCATGACTGAGGGAGGGGAGAGGTTGAGCGGTGTTGGTATCTGTACTGCTCGTCGAGATCCCGGTCCCTGCCACAACCTCCGGCGGGATGCGATTCAACATGTCGTTGATGCTGTTCCTAAGAGAGGTTATTCGCTCGTACGCAGTGTCGAGCGCGACGGAGGCCTGTCTGAGATTGTTACGGCTTTGAGAGTCTAGGTGTGGACCTGGTGG